>VZTU01033543.1:1865-23636 GCA_013400835.1 Zapornia atra
TGTATCTGTTGCTTTAATAAACTTTCCATTAGGTTGAACTTTGTGAAACTCTCTCAGTGAAAGTTCCCTTGTGGCTCTGACAGGCAAATGTTGATTCTGATATGTGATTATATGTATAGACCTTTAGATATGAAGCACTGACCAAGCCTGGGACAAAGACTGTGCCTAGCTGCACCTGGGCTCTTCTCAGAGAAGGAGTTTGGTAAGGAAGGGAGTCCTTTCTGAACCTCATGACTCAACAGGAGAGCCCCCCTCAGCCATACATCACACTCTTTACCCTTTAGATGGCAGTGCTCCAGCCCACTGATCATCTTTGTGGCCCTACTTAAACTACTTATGAGTTCTTCTTTAAGCGAGGATATTAATTGAATTGCTGTAGTTTAATTATGTCTCCCAATGGGACGTTGGAACACCTTTTCATTTTCTTCATATTAATGCACTCTGAATGAACCTTTCTATTATGATTAGTGCCGGTTCCTTTCCCATTGTAAGAATAAAGAGTGGAGTCTAGATTATTAAACAGAAGGAAGGTATTTTAAATAGCAGAGATCAACATTTTTGTATGTGGCTCTTATCTGTGAGATCTGTTCATGACCTGATTTTCAGACAGCTCTTATTTAGGAATAGTCTTCTGAGATATGGAAGTTTTAGAGTGTAAGACAAAATATGTGCCATGCTCACAACCTTACTTATCTTTTTGAAAATATCAGTCATGAGCCATATATCTGCAAAAAGCCAGCTTAAAGTGTGCTGTTATAAGAGTAATATACAGAAAAAATAGTGTCCAAGAATGCTAGTGAGTACAGTTGATATAGAATGGTTCTCCACTTCTAAGAGCCTTCACCTGAAACTTTTAAAACTAGAGGCAACACAGCACTAAAAAACTTAATCCAAGAAGCAAGCCTTTACTAGAAACAGAAATAAGGCATTCATGTATTTTAACCTACCTCTTTCTTCCAAAACTGATACCACTACTAGAGAAATGAGAGGGGTCCTTACTGTCTAGATTCATCACACTGCATCTTGGTTGTACCAGCTGTTGTGCTTGTTGATGTTTACAAGACTGATGTGTCCTTTTACTTGCTGCTAGTCACTTTGAAATACAAATTTGGAAGTGTATTTCTTATGAGAGGTGCTCTGCCAGTTCTTTCTGTAATGCTGCACTTAAATCCTCATGTGTCTCTCTTCTGTTCTTCCTCTTCCTCTACTGTAATCAATGTGAATGACAGCTCCAAAACAGTCTAAACCTGCTTTTTTAATGCCTTAACAGGAAAAGGTTAGCATAAAGTTTAGCATGATGCAAAAGTACTGAATTTCCATGGTTCTTTCTTCCACAAAAACAAATACGTTTCAGGCAGACAGCAGAAAGTAATTATTATATAATTTCTTTGAATAAAAGCTACTTTCTGATCATGCAGTCATCAAGAAGTAAGGGCATGAAGGGACACTGTAGACTTCTGTTAAATGTCCCTTATAAGACTATGTCTTTTCCATTAGGCAGTGTTTTCATGTCCCAGAGGGGTCACATAGTACTAAAGGTACATAAATATTAGTCTTTGGTAGTGATGAAACGACAGCTTCTAAGATTTAAAATCAAGACCATGATGGAGAAATGGGGGAGAACAAACTGCTATATCTATTTCAGTTTGAGGAGTTTTAGTGTACTCAGTTACAGAATAAATGTGCAGTGTTTGGTTAGTAGTCAAATGCTATTATGGACTTTTTCTGATTAATATGGGTATTTTCTGCCTGTTACCAGTTCTTAGCACTTCAATATTAGAAAGTGTCTTTAGAACAATTGTAAACATGCCCAGAGGCTTATACAATAGGCCCAAGAGTTGTAAATGCGGATATAATAATCATAATAACCATAATAATAAACATTCATAATGTTACATTTCAGAGCTGATCTAAACAGAATACAGGTTTAGCCACAGTTGTAGCACTAAGTCAAAGCGCAAAAAAAAAAAATCCCATAATGATCAATAAATACCTCTTTCTACAGCACACACATATTTTTGGCCATGACAATTCAGGACTCACCAGTGTTCCTGCTGCTTAAGGTGCTGACAGACCCATTGAGCAAATTCCATCATTTAATAGTAGTGAGCATCCTAAAATCAATTTTCATACCATCATGAGCTATAAATATGCTAACATGAGCATTTCCTCGATAGGAGTAGAAAAATATCCTTAAGGAAAAAAATCTGATATTCTAGTTTAGAGAATAGAAATATAGACATATTTTGTCATACCAGGACTATACAGAGAGGATCATTTCTACTGCGAATGGTGATAGAATATGAGGTGGCATAAGTTCTTGGCAGGTTTTTTGGGCACAACTAATTATTTATATTTATGATTTGCACATAAGTGATGCACTTGATAGATTTACATTTTAAATACATGTTCATTTGTTTTCAATGATGTGTATGCATGAACTCCTTCACATTTATAGGGTTATAAAATATTGCAATAGATAAAGGAGTCAGGACCTTTCAGGAGGAATTATGCCTTGTAGGATCTGAATACCACTCTTTTTACTCTAGGAAATAGTATTACACCATATGTCAGTTCTATTTATTTGCTTACCCATATGGGAAATTCTTTTTTTACATCCTTGTTAGCTTGTCATGACACCACTTGTGCTAAACATGCCTGTGTGCTTTCTTCTTACCTTCTGTAATAAGAAATAAATATTCTAGATAATTCCCATCCAGTTAAACATCAAGGGTACCTTTATATGCATGATTGTGCCTTATGCAAGGACTTGTGGGAGAAAGCTGTCCCTTCGGAGGTATCAGACATCATTCTTCTTTAACTTGCAGTCAGAAAGATAACATTGAGGTCAAGAAAGTCTTGCTAGAGAAGAGCCAGTGTCATAGCAGTATCAGGCCTTGCATGGCTGACTGCAACCCAGGCTGTCAGATTTGTCCCCAGGCTGGCACTGGACTCAGAGAAGGCTTTGAGGGGAGAGAAAAAAAGCTTTCTTTATCAAATCAAAGGTATACCAAGATCTATTCTGTTTCTCCTTCTGTAAAATCTTTTAAAAGTAGTTTTTCTATTCATGTAGAAAAGCTGTCCTCATACCCACTATGCATCAGTACACCATCAGTGCCCGAGAGCTGCTTTAAGTCCCCTTTTCAGGGGGTCGCAGGGTTGGTTTGACCTTCCACAATGCCTTCAGAGTTTCTCACTGTAACCTTGCCATAAAGCCTTCTCACTAGGGCCTTGTGACCTGAAGACACAAAATAACTCATTTTAGTACTGTAAGGCTGTGTATTTTGTGCAACTCTTCTATCT
This sequence comes from Zapornia atra, assembly GCA_013400835.1. NCBI lineage: Eukaryota > Metazoa > Chordata > Aves > Gruiformes > Rallidae > Zapornia > Zapornia atra. Next base: position 5,169 of record VZTU01033543.1, read on the forward strand.
TTGCTCATGTCTTAATACAAGAATAATACGATTTCTTAATCTTAATACAAGATTAAATTTATTTGAGAGACCTAACTGGGAATTCCTACCTATCCCTATGATGACAAATAAAGGCCCCCCTTGCTTACACTGTTGTTTGTCTTTACTTTCTACTGGGACAGTATTAAATCATGACAACAGCTGGTAAATACAACCCAGCCTTACAAGGAATTCCAAGTACCTATGGTCCAGGAAGAGAAAATCCAAATTAGAGGCTGCTGCAGGTTCTTCCTGAAAAACATTATTTTATTTCCCAGAATAGCCCAGTGACAGATCCACTAGCACCACCAAGTTTTATAAATCTTTGTAGAATACTTTCACTTGACTAAATGATTACGTGCAGTACATTGCTAGAATCATGGTATAATCATTTATCCAGTAAAAGCGCTAAGAAACTATTCTTCTCTGAAATTGAACAAGAGTAAGCTTAGTAAGAAAATTTAATGAAAATGTTAATACTAAAAATTGTAAGTTTTAAATTCATTGAAAATTGCTAAAGCTTATGTATCTCATTTCATTCAGTAGAAGAAAATCTACAGGCTACATTTCCATATTTCCCGACAGAATTTTCCACAGAATCGCCTTGAGCAAAGCAGACACCATATATCATTCCTAAATCAAACTTACCACCATTATTATCTTCCTTCATGTACAGGAATTCATCCATCTAGTGACAGCAGCAATATCACAGATAAACAGGTCATCTGGACCTTTATTAAGGTCTGCAAAATGTAATGGGAACCTTCTCACTGATTTCAAGGATTTTTATCACCTTTCTTTATCACTGACTTTCTGGTTCTAGTGATGGAAATAACCACAGGAGGAGGTATATTTAAATCATCTGAGGTTTCATCAATACTGCTGAAGAAAAGAGGACCATGGAGCAATTCCTCTTGCTGGAGCCAAAAGGCTTAAACTGATTCACACCTACACTACATCAAGCTGGTCTTTGAAAGCAGTCTTCCATATCTATATACGCATAGCGCTTCATCTATAAGTGGTCTGTATAACCATATACGTAGTATATCCTATACACACGATATACCATGCTGATCCTAAGATAATATTCTCTATGCTTTCTTAAAACTAGGTATGTGAAACAAAGTGTGGAGGTTTTTGTTGCAGATCTGAGTGGCATTTTTCTAGCATGAAAGCTGAGAATGGATTTAAGTGCAGCCGAACATTGTATGAACTGGTCATGTAGGGTTGCCATGGGAAGACTAACTTATTTGTGCTTACCTCCAAGTATCTAAATGACTTGGAAAAAGCATGCTGAATTGTGTACCTTTCAGGAATAGGACATAGAAAGCATTTTCCTGATCGAAAAATAATATAGTTGATCAATGCAAAGAAAGACTGAAAGATAAATGTTTATGCCCTAAGAAAAAAATATTGAGGAGTTCAGCCTACATTTTGAATAGGAGAGCTTGCCCATATCTTAAACAAAGTTGTTCGTTCCAGTCCTATAACTTAGAGTTTGATCAGAAATGCACAGACACATAGTCAAGGGTGAGGCTGACTACCCCCTTAATGCCAGCAAATATAAAAAAAAAAACAAAATCCCCCTAAAAATCTCTAAAACAAGTATTCTTACCAAACTGCTGTTTTCCACCATTGTTATTTCTGTTCCTAAAAACTAAATTTATAAATAGTTAGCCACAGAGAAACTAAAAGCATGCATACAGAGGACTAAAAATCAGCTTGCATCGACATGGACAGACTTTAAAGAGAATCAGCTGAAAATCAGCACTGGAGGAACTAGTCCTGAGACCCTCTTATTGCTATTTATCCAACATGTTTCTTTCAATGATACTGGTGTGAAATTGGTCAAAGAAAGAGGTATAAATTCTTTTATTCAATCTTTGTGTCTGATTCTGTGCTGGCATTTACTTTGTGTGGTAATGGATGTGTAAAGTGGTAACAAAATCCTACCACATGCAAATTTTTTCTTATCGATATAACAGCATTTTGTCTCTAAGTAGGAGGAAGCAGTTATTCAGAGAGAATGCATTTTGTACATGGGAATTACAGCTGTATTGCTGCTATGAAACAGAACAACATTAATCTATTCCTTGGGTTATCACAGTGAGAATGAGAAATGATGCAGTAAACATATGTAACCTATTCCTCTTAAAAACTGAACAATGTCTCCTTAGAGTCCTCCTTGGATGCTGCAATACACAGACATTTTGGCACTCATGTCCTTTACAAAATATTGATATTTAACTTTCAAATATAACAGTTATTATATCACTGTTCTCATTGCAAATTATTTAAGTTGCTTGAGGACAACGAAGCATAGCCTGGATACCTGGCTTTGAAATATCTCTGATTATAGCAACTGTAGCCTATCAGAAATTAAAAATATGCTCATTGCCAGACCTAGCCTCGATTGCTTTTCCTCTCAATCTGCCCATAAAATGCCAGGGCAGAGAAATAGGAGAGGTCAAAACAGTGATTCTGTACATGCAGCCTGAAAGCACCCATTCTCTGTTGTCCCAGGCACAGCTCTTCATGTGAAACACAAGTGCATCTAATAAGCAAAAACTAGAGCAAATGAAAAAAAAAAAGTCCATTTATTTCAATGGAGAATGGATTTTGTCATTAAAACTTATAAAAGTTTTTAAATATATATAGCTACATCTCTTCAGCTGTTTTAACATTGCAGGTAATTGAATTAATGTGCAATTATGTGGTATGAATCACTCAATAGAATAATGAGAGCCAGTACTAAGCCAGTACTATTTCAATTTATGTTTAGCAAAACAACAAAGAAAAAGAAAGAATTAAAAAATTATTCTAGAATGATTTAGTAACTGAAGTGTAACTTTTCTCTATGTGGACATCATTCCTTTGTTTTTGCTGGATCACTCTGGTACTTACAAATGTATATTTAAGCTTGATATTGAGGTCTTTAATATATTTTATGTTTAAAAAGAAAATTTTGAAATAATTTATTATTCCTAGCTTCAAAAGCATACTGAAAAATGTTCCTTACAGTAAAATAAACTGAATATATGCCCATATTACAACTTTATCTTTAATGTTAATGCAAGTACATGTTTTAGAAAAATAATAGTAATAACTCTTTTTCAGACTGGCATTGTGAATAACAAGTTCTTTCCTAAATTAAATGATAAAAATTTAACTAGGGTAACTTTTTTTTTTATTTTAAGCAAATTGAATTAGAGTAAGTATGGATAGTGAAATGAGATTCGTGTTTAGCGTGCTAAGTCTGAAGTTCAGTGTTATTTTGAGTAGCATTTTTTCTCTTTATCTGAACAGGAACCTTTAAATTGCTAATTCCATATCAGCATTCTCATTTGACAGGCTCCAGAATTAAACCTGGATGAACATGAAGAAATCTTCCTTCATTAACGGATATCCAATTAAACTGTCCAGTTCCTTGGATCCTGAGTGATGATAGCGCATTAAGGCAGAAATTATTCACCACAAGTGATTCAGACTAATGCCATCCTTGGGAACATGCCTCTCCACCACCACCACTCTGTGTGAATAACATCCCTCATTGCTCAGGGACTTTGTTGCCCTTCCAAGCACTCACCTTATCGCAGGAAGCATGTCATGGCAGATGCCCAGACACTGTTTCTCAGGCGTGTCTGTACCTTTCCCTGGCACAGAGTGGTGATTCTTCTTAATGAACAGCATTAGGTATAGATTTCCAGTCACACTGAATGGGAACATGAAATGAGCATACAGCTCAGAAGACTCCAGATATTTATGAACTATATGTATTATGGAAATTCTTCAGATCAGTTTCTGAGACTTGAAGTAAATGGCTTTTTGTACAAGTAACTAAAAAATAAAGCGAGACAAAAATCCATGCTGCAAACCCACAGGAAGCCAGGGGAAATGAGGAGAGGGTAGGAGACTGTTTTACCCAGGAAATAAGTCAGCATGACATTCAGATGGGAGAGGGGGTTAGCCAGCAAGAGAAATGAGGTACCTTACCTAATCCTTCAGCCACATTGGAGCAAAATAAAGCTTACTCATTATAAGCAATTAAACTATATTGCTGGAGTGATCCCTCAAAAACAAGTGGCGTGTTTTAGGAGCACAAGTGTTTCAGTTACAATTCAGACATGAGCCTCATCATACTCCTATAAATCACCAGGAAATTGCAAAGAAAATGTCGTTACAGTACTCTAAAAGTTGTAAGGGATAAGAATCAGCTTCTGACATTTTGCTGTGAACTCAAACATGACTCCTTGCATATATACTACCTGCTAATTATCCTAATTCTCTTTTAATTGGATACCTCCATCCATGTGCCAATCACATCCTTTCCACTTTTCACCTCACATTTTGCTTCAGAAGCATTAACCAGGTGAAAACGTCAGGTTTAAAACAAGGGTCACAGGCAGAGCTTCTGTGGCTGAAGCCGAATAAAATATCAAATCAGATGATTGCAATGGTCACCTCAGATGCCAGGCAGTCAGCTGAATTCCCAGTGTAGGTGGGCTGGTAACTCCAGCGTTGTGTACGACGATGCATGTATATGGGATGAGAACAAAAAAATCCTAATGGTTGGTGGTAAGCAGTATCCTTTAGCCTCCTGGCTTTTCTTCAGAGATTTTTGGAAGCAGAACCTCTGTAAACCGGTGTATAAAGAGCTATGCCTCATACGGGGGAAGCTTTTTAAAGCTGCTTAAGGAGAAGGCACTGACACAAGAAAAAACACCGGTTGTGGAGGCTGTTGCAGGTTTTGCTACAAGGTTATTTCTTGAGGCAAAAGGAAGCATCTGACAAGAGCTGGTGTACAGAATCTTTGTCGTTTTCTGAGGCTGCTGGTAAAGCATAAGGGAGTTCTTAGGGAAGTGTTCCCAGAGCAGGGACATCATCAGCATGTCCCAGCACACGCAAAGGAAGATGGGTTAGCATCTGTTCTGGAGCTCCACGGTGTGTAAGCCAAGAGTCCTGGGTCCTGGCAGTCAGACATGGAGACGGATCACAGCATGCATGCCAAAAGTCTTGCATGCCGGTAATCAAGCATGGAGATGGATATTTTGATTTGAGGGCACGTACGAGTAGCAGAAAAATCAAGTGTGCTTCCTTCCAGTGCTTTGAAGGTTAACAGACTAAAGAATCTACTTACGTTCTCGTTAGCTGGAATATTTCACATAGTAGAAATGAGGCAGAAATAGAGTAGAAATTTTAAATAAGCGGCATTAATTTTTTGAAATATATGTGTCACAACTCAATCTGCCTGTGCCTTGATTCTCCAAAGGTGTTTTAAAAGTACAAATACACAATTGTGATTGGGACCTTATATATTCAGATGGAAATATATGCTCAAGTAAGCAACTTAAACCCAAAAAAACCCATGAATCACATTCCCCTGAACGCAAAGGTATTTTAGACTTCACAGCAAGAAACGCCCACGGGATGCAAATTGCTGTGGTGTTTGCAAACAGAAGTTTTTTTTCAAAGGAGAGGCAGGTATGCGTCTCCAGGTGTTACTTCTATGGTGCCTGTAACTCCCTCCTCTCCTTTTAAGCTCTGCCGACATGTTTGTGTTGAAATCCACAGGGTGGCACCAGCGCATGCCAAATTATCTAAAGGGAATATTTGACCTGCGGTACTTACCTTGCAGGCTCCTGTAGTGAAAAGAGGGATGCCATCATTTCCTGGATGTGTAGGTTTTCACCAACAGGTGTCCTTAGCTTGAGGTTCACAGCACTGTCCAGGTACATAACGATGATTCACCCGTGTTTGTTATGAAGGCAGTTCCCATGGATTTTGGAAACTGCACAAGGAGTGGTCCATTTTCTTGATGCTGTTTGATTAACAGGCATTAAAGGGTAATTGCATTTAGCTAATTCACTAATGTATTTTCAGTGATTCAAAGGCTGGAGTTAAAAGGATAAGGCAGAGACCAAGAGAAGATAACATCTAATATTTGTTGGGCTGTAAACGTTAAGTACTATACAGGGAGCGCTGTATGTGCAGACATTTTTTTAAATGGGGATAATCCACCCTAATTCTGAAGATGTGTTGAAATGCTCAGTGCACACCAAGACCTGAATCTTGGCAGGAGCAAGCTGCTGTCAGGAGACACTTGTGCACATCACACTGCTGCTGCAGAGCTTCAAGTTTTGCTTATTATATGGCTGATTGTTTCCATTATGATGTCATCACCCAAAAATACTACTGCTATTCAAAGTGCCAGCCTTGTGCAACTGAAGTGTATTGATGTCAACTAATGTAAGCCTAGGCTATAAAAGGCATTTTACAGCAGATAAAAGTTACCTGCATATGGTTGTCTCCCATTGCTCTTGCTCAGCAGACAAACAATGGCAGCTCCTCCTACATCACTCTCAGGTCTGTTGGTGCCCAGCAGAACCCACCTTCTCCTGCCAGGTGTCCTTGAGGAGTCAGAGACATTCCAGTATGCCTGATTCAGCTTTTGGGTAGCAGACAGGTTGAGAAGCTGGATGGTAGTGTGACCCAATAAAGCAAATGGAAGAAAGAAAGGGATTAGCGCAGTAGCTAGAGATCAAGGAACTTCAAAATGGGATTAGAAATGTTATCCAATTTACATTTTGGGCCAAAATCATCAGTAATCAGATAATTCAGCAAATTATCCATGTAATTCTGTTTCTTTGTTGCATCAGATTGGAAGGGTGTGCTTTGCTGGACATTTCCTAAAAGCCCTAAACAGCTAAATTTCAGCATTTAGTGGCAGTGATAAGAATTGTATTTTATATTATTCATAGTGAATTGGTTGCATTCAAAATTACAGATTTCAGTAGACACCTGTGGTTCTTGTCATGCATTAATTTACCACTCACCTGCTGTATCTGTCTCATTCTGAGCTTCTTCACAGGCTCTGTAAAGCCTTGTTGTTTACCTTTGAAATCCCAAGAGTTAGGACTATGAAATTGTATCTTTAACTCCGCTATTGAATTGCTCAAAGGCTTTAATCCAATCATTCATTCTCTTGCTCCTTCAGCTTTCTTACCTACAAAATGCAAGCAAACCTTATTATTTTCTGAAGTACTTTGATGTTCTTACATTAAAAGCAACTAAGTGCAAAATACCACTGCAGAATGACAGAAATGCTAGTTAGGAGTCAGCAGCAAGCACCAAACAGATGAAAAAACACCAACTGTCATGCCAGGGTTAAAAAGTTACCTGAAATATCAGGAATTTTTTTTTTTAATTGCTAATGCATTTAAATTAGGATTTCAATAGTACCTTGTTTTCATGCTCAATCTGGTAATTTACTAGGCCAGAGTGAACCAGGGAGGGGGAGAGGGTCATTTCCGGAAATAATGCTGAAGATTGGGTAATACATCAATGCTGTATGCAATTTTTCCAGCCACAAAGGCACAGTAACTGCTACTATGATTCAAAATCATTTGGTCACATCAACAATGGAGGACAGAAACACTCAGAGAAAATACAGCTATATTAATGTTCTTACAAGCCACGTTCAATAGCAACTGCTACTGATGATTAAGGCAGAAAAATCATCCAGAAGGGATTCTCCACTGCCTTGATGTTCCTCTGACACAGGAACACCCATTCACAAAGAATCCAGTGATACATCTTTCTCAGCTTCAGAGCCATTGTGAGCTGGGTCTTCACAACAGTGAGAAGTTTCTTTCACAAACTACCTCCCTGAAAATACGAGTTTATTCATAATTTGTAACTTTCCTAAGAAAGCTCCTAAAAATAGAGAGAAGTGATGCAGTTTGGTGTAAATGATAATAATTCAGAAATTAGTGGGATAGTGGGAAGAAGGGAAAAGGTGTAAAGAATTATTGACTGCCCTTCCTAGTTTACATTTTGTAGAATCCATTCTTGCATTTTTTTAACGTCTTACCTGTTTAAGAGGAAACCCGAATTAATTTCCTTATCTGAAGCTCTATTCCACTTTCTTCTATGCCTTTTGCTGCTTTTCTTCCAGCTTTAGTATGAAAAACAACAAATGGCAATATAATAGGGGAGGAAGATCATGAGATTAAAACCAGAATAATTTTCAAGACCAAACCAACAGTTTGGACCAAAATATTAAAAGACCAACTCATGAGACTCCATACCTGTGAACATTATGCTATCAATAGAATCTAAGGTAGACAGTGGAGGTATCTTCTAGACATTTAAAACTGATATAAGCATCTTCTCAGCCATTTCTAGTTTGCTGTATGTATTTGATATGAATCACAAGACTGAGGAAGTTAAAATTTATGAAAAAACATAAGCTTTTCTAAAATTGAGGAAAAAAAACTTCAACTGGACCTACAAAGTGTGCATTCAGGTTGGAATGCATCAACTATGTTTAGCTATCTAAAATTGAGTGTATATTATTTTCTTGGGCAGCCAATATGGGAACATTGGTACCTGCTGGCGTTAGCACATCACATTTACTTTAGGCGTCTCTTAAACCTCTCATTGCACGTAGCACTGACCAGTACATCTCATCCGCTAACTGTGCAATCTCTACTCCATGCTCTAATTCAATCCCCTCTAATGATGCATTTATCTTGTATCAGAGAGTATTGACTATGATTTTGACTATAGTTTTCCGAATTCTAAAGCCCATTGGATGTCCTGAATCCAGAAACAAAAGTTTTTCTCCTTTCTTATTCGAAACTCCAGAATTTCTTTCTAACTTTGGTATAGAGCACAAAGTAAAGGGCCAATGCACAAAATACATAAAGCTTTCAATCATGAAAGTTGACCTTTGTCTATGCTATGCAAAGTGGACCATTTCACTTATTTCACAGTGGAGTATTTATGCCTGCATGAACTCCACAGAAGAATGTGCCATTTATTACAGTGGACTTTGGGCATTCCTTACTAGCTGTCTTTGTCCAGAAAAGTATCACCAAATGATAGTCTAATTTTTCTGTTATGTCTTTTTACAGGTAGAAAAGCCATACACCTTTTATCCCAGTCTAATGGTTTGCAAAGTCTAATATTCTTATCCACCCTGATTAGATATAACTTGCTTTTGCTTATATCTCAGCTCCCCCCTTCAAGCCCCTGCGGATACTTGCCTAATTTTTTTTAGTCCTTTGTATTCTATCCTGCTGTTCCTAAAATAATCATCTTTCTGATTTTATCAATCACTTCCTTTTAAAGAACAATGATAAAGTATGATTTTTAGAAATATTAGGTAGCCAGAACTTGAATTTATTGTAGCAAGAGTGACAGGTATTCAGTGTGAAGCCTTAGAAATCTCATGGCATACACCCAATATTAAAGAATGAAAAGCAATGGATATTAATGAAAGTATACATCTTAATATATATTTTTCTAAAGTTGAGACTTTTCACACTGTCAAAAGTGTCTCTGATTAAATATACACTTCCATTTAGAAATTCTGTTTAGGTTTATTTAAAGTTTATTAATCTTATGTAATTCCTGTGTGTAGGAGTCATTATACGCTAACAGCTATGTTACTTGTCTCTTAGATCAAGCATAATTAGGAAGAAATGAACATTCTTGGTGCCTTGATGAAAAGCATTCTCTAGCTAAAACAAGCCTTCTCCAGCTTTCTCTCAAGCTAAATCAGGTTTATCTTCAGCTTTTCTTTGGAGGTTAGAAAACGCCTGAGCAAGTAAAAAACCCAAACACCCACCCCACCTCCTCCTCCCCAAAAAAAATCCATCAAGTATTAACACCTAGTCTTAAAACTTACCAAACCTAGAGACTTGAATACAAAATAGGAAAAGGATGGTTGGGTAGGCAAAAGTAATGCAGCACCTACCTCATAGAAGAGCTTCATGTCAGGCCAGCTTCATTGTCTCTTGGATGCCCAACTCTTACTGAAGGCCTGAGGTGCTACCCTTCCCTTGTGCTGTTTTCATGCTCAGAGCTTAACTCAAACTCAGAGGAAGATAAAATGGGATTTGTCTGCCTCCCTTAGCAACAAACAGAGTACACGGTGGTATTAAGCAAATAAGGAGTATTTTACAGCATTAGTATGATTTTAAATTAACGGTCAGCAATAGACAATATATAAATGAGTGTAGAACAATATGTTCATGTTCTAGACTGAGGCAGTTTAGTATCATGTAATGAACATAGTTTTGAGGTGATAATTTACTATTCAGAAATAAATATTGTATGTAGCTTCACATAATACATACCTTTCCCCATGTCTTATGACAGACTCAGAGAAAAATGTGTGGTGTTTCATATTACTATTGATCACATGAGTTTAAAATAAATGTAATAGTCCAGTATACATTTATGCCCCCAGCACACTTTGCATACAATTTGAAGATAACATCTTACTATTTAATTTCTGTTGAAAACAAAGGTAAAGAATGCATCCAGGCCAAGTATTTGAATATCCTCAATGTTAATTTAAAATCATTAGACCAATACTATCAGTACCTTACTTTGATTTGCAAAACCCCCAAACTTCCCCATATCTAAAACGCTCACCTTACGTAATTTAAATAGGAATACCTATCTTTCTGCTTAGTAATGCTACAGGGCTTACACTTCCCCTGTGCTGAAGAAGAAAACCTTCCATCTAACTTCATTTATTTCTAGTTACAGTCTTACATAAAAGGAAAGGACCTCTATTAAATTTAATTAGAGTTTTTATTTGATTTCCATCAGATCAAGATACTGGGCACAACATTCAGCTGGCAGGTGTTATTGTAGCTACAGCTGCTCGATGATCAGGCCCAATTTTTATCTTGACTGCATTTTTTGTTCGATCAACCACAGTACTGTAAGCCAAAAGTATTCATGTCCAAACAGACATTTTTAATGCCATCCGCCAGTTAATATTACTCCAGCTACACAAAGAAAATAGCAGGAAATACAGCCTTCATCTTTCTCTTCTTTGCTTATTAACTCTAGAATGTCAAATGGTAGACAATGGTTTACCACCATACTGCTTTGTTCCCAAAGTCAAGGTTTTTTCTGCTATAAATACAACTGTAAAAGCAGTGGTCTTCTGACAAAGCAGCTAGTTTGTGGGTTTGGTTCTTTTTAGTTCTAATACCCCTAACTTTTTTCTTCCCATAGAAATTAGATTTAAAATAACAAAATACATACAAATCTATAATATTAATGTATAAAAAGCTGCTTCAGGACAGTACCCAACCTGCAAATAATGGGATTATAGAAAAAAGCGCTTCCAAGGGGACAGTTATTTGATGTAGATTAATAGACTATTGCTATGCTAAATATTTGGTTTTATGAAGACCGTTAGATGCAATTATGAAACGACAGTTAAAACTCATGCAACCTTGCCTGAATATTGGCTAGTTAAGTCTGTTGTTACACCTTAAGCAATAACATGTCTGGTGAGAGGCTGTTTTTATTTTTCCTGTACCCTCTAATCCGTATGAATGTACAGGGTATCTACCAGCATTTAAAACCAGACAGCTATTTGCAGAATGAGGGAGCATGCCAACCAGGTTAAAATTATGACTGGCCTCTCCTAGCGTAGAAAAATGACTTTTTTTTTTTTTTTTAACTGAAGCAATGTCTGTATTATATGTGTCACTGAATTACAAGTCATCCAAAAGGCTAAAAATACAGCAGATAGGAAATTCTTCTTAATCCCTTGGAACTACGCTGAACAATGATGGGCTGACTTGATTACTGGAAGGCAAGTATTAAATTCCAGCAAAGAAGCAATTACTAAATCCATGTTTGTAATTAATTCACTACAGATTAGTTCTGACATGTAAGCAGTCTGACTGGGTCTGAAAAGGCAGTTAAAATAAAAGAGAGGAAAAAACATTCTGTGTAAAATGACATTTGTTTCTGTTACAAGCAAGAACAGTGCATTAAAATAAACCCTTGTTATTTTTTGAGATGGCAAGGTTTGGAAGTTTGCCCTTCTGCCATCCTAAACATTTCAGAGAGACGTCTTGCATTACTTTCAATGCTTTCATAATAGACACTACAATGTATATCAGATCCTAGCCTGGTGAAAATAGTTTCAGATCTAGTGAACATCATTCTTTTCTTCACATTACAGCAGCCATAGATGTGAGTTCTGTTTATTGACAGATTTATTATGAGTAATCATTCAAAAAATATAAGTCTTTTGTTCACCATGGCTTCTCAGCAACAGTACTCATTAAAATGTTTAAGTAACCCAATTGTACACACTGTGTTTTAAGCAACTGGCAAAACGTCTGGAAGTGCTAGTACTGGAAGTGAACAGCTGTAAATGTTCTCTGTGTTAGCATAAATTACCTGGTGAATATCAAATAAAGCATCTGCAGAAATAAGATTGCTGCAGAGTTATTTTAGTAGCTCACAGGAATCAATTAAAAAAAGGTAAACCGCTCCAAAATTAGACTCTGTAAATCATAGCACCTCAGTGCTAAATAAACTATGAGTTCTACTTTTTCAGAGTCTGAAATGATACATTTTAATCTCCTTTAACACTTTAAGCTCTTCTTGCTTCCTCTTCTGAAAGCCTCCTATTCATTAAAACCACTTTGTGATCTTTATGTAAGAATAAGCTGCTCCTGGGGCACAGATAGAGTCAGAACAGGTATGCAGATTTACATATCCTGTTTGCTCTCACCTGGTAGCTCCAAAGACACTCATCAGCCAGGTGGGCTGTGCATGACTGTGGATATGCAGTATCCAAAATTAGAGAGAGAGAAAGCAGCACAGAAAGAAACAAAAACACGCATTAGACTACTGATCAACTACTCCATTAAGAGCAAGGTGCCCCTCCCTTTGGAATTAAACCACCAAACCTGCATCACAACAAGGTCTGAAACAAGCACAAAAACAGTACAGAAATTTTGAGTTCAACATGTGCAAGAAAGGAGGAAGGAACCTTGAGAGGGGACAATGTTTGAAGGTGAAAATCTCACGTGAGGATGGGCCCAAAGAGGAGGCCACGTGATGGGTATGAGAGGCAGGCACAGCAGAGAGAGCTGAGCTGTTTGCCTACTGCAAATGGAAAGGAATGAAGACATAGCTGGGATTTTGTTACAACCTCCAGCTGTTCAGTGAACACCACGGCAGCAGTGAACACTACAGAAGCAGAGTAGTCAGAGGCTACGCAGCTTTTCCACGTGCTTTGCCACATCAAATGCCCATTTGTCAATGAGCCCATGTCTTTGCACAGTGTAATACCCATGCTAGTTCTGGAAGTAATCTTTCCTATCTGGACTTCTTGCTAAATATATCTTTCATAATAATATTTTGAAGTGAGCTAATGTTAATTTTTTTTAAATGTTAGCAACTGCAATATACAGAATTACTTCTGTGTCCTTTCTTCTCAGCATCTGCCTTTTAGACCCTAAGCTCTTAAAATTAATATTTCTCTTACTTTGAGCAATGTAAATGGCAAATATTTCCATATATGCTGTCACTTAAATAGCAAGATTTAATAATTCATTCCTTCTTCCAGAAATGCAAAACTTATTTGCAGTGCACATCTCATCTGCAATTAATTTCCTTGTAGATATTGCCTCTCCATACCCAGCTTTAAAAAAACCACCTTTTTTTCCATCAGTGGTCAAATAAAATTATGGAAAATGGTAGCATTAGGAATCCATGGAGTGTAATTTAGCTATCTGCAAAATGCAAGAACAACAGCATCTTCCTACTCATTCCATCACAGCTTGCCTATGCATGGTCCATGTGCTGCACCTAAAACTACTATTAAATTGAAAGTTGATCTGAGACAACAATGAAATTGCTTCTGCATATCTTTCCTTCTTGCTCTGTATTTCTATAAACAGTAAAATGAAATATGGTAAATAGTGCTGTTGGAATCAACGTATTCCTATGTGAATCTTCACTTTTTGGATGATGTTAAACACTGGAGTATTCAAGTTGGAAGTCATTAGCATTAAAAACTCAACGAGAAATACTTTCCATGAAAATGAACTTAACCTCATTGAAAGCATTTCTTAATTAATATCCTATCACCTCTTTGATGGTAATGTGTAAGCTAAATTAGCTGATCTGGGTGTAATTAAACCTTTGTAAATTGAATGCCCCTGTATACTGTAATGACAGTGTCTACAAGAAGTCATCGCTATGGCAAAGCACAAGAAAACATACTTCATTCTCACTCCTACATTCTCCCAGTTGGATACTCTTTCCAAGTATAGAATAATTAAAACAATGGTTATTTTAGTATAGTCTTATGTCTATACTGTGACTATGTAGTCTAGACTATACATAATGTCACTTAAAAAGTCATAGCTTAATGTCATAACTTAAATGTCATAACTCAGCATAAAAGTTTATATTACTCACCTCTAAAAAATAAAAGTGAGGACCTCTGGGTCTGGTTTCATTTGGGAAATAAAATAGTAGCTTTCTCAGTCCTATGCTGGCATGCTATACTATCACTACAAGCTAAATAAAAATATTTTTTCTTTACAAGAACATAGTATGTATTTACAATTATAGAATAATTGTCTCCCAGCAACTTTATGAATCAGAGGGATCTGATGGGAAAAAACCAGTTGTTCTCTGTTGTAGTTCCACTCAATTGGGTAGATGGCTGATCTGTCAGGTTAGTAGACTGCTGCAAATTGCAGCAAATAAGATGCTACAAATTATATGTTGGGGTAGACGCTGCATTACTAGAATTGTTGGTGTGTGGCTTTTACAGGGTCTGCTGACCTCTATAAACTATGAAGTTACCCTGCAGCAGCTGCAGTGACCTCTGAGAGGAATTTCTTGAAAAATAAGGTGAAAACAACTACAGGTTAGCTGTCAATTGTGGCTTTTATTCTTCTGCTGTTTGGTGGTTTTTTTTTTTTTAAATCCCACAGTTCACCACAGCAGGATTCATATCAGAGAGCACAAACTGGGGTCATTGTTTCCTATAAACTGATGCTTCCCTCTCTGACCATGTTTTACAATTTTACACAGCATGGCTATAATTATGTAGAAGCAGACTGGCTTTATGCCTCATCCATCTGCTTAATATCAACGGCTGTTCAGGGAAAAAAAAAAAAGAGCCTTGGGTCTTGCCATGAATTTTCCACACTGACCAGAGATTAAACAGCATGTTAGTGAAACAAAAGGAAGCGGCAAAAGTCTAATAAATCAATGGGAAATTCAGGTTGACCTTGACAGGCTTTGATTCATTGCTGAAAGCCAGTATTAGATAATACTGCAAGTATTTTTCTGTGGACTTTGTCTTAATTTTTGCTCCATTTTTTGCCATTGGTTTCCATTCCGTGCTACTCTCCACAAATCCCCAGTGGGCGAGATTACTATGGCGAGTCCTGCCACCAAGAATAAAGAACACATTGAAGGATATGTCCAGAAACTTAATTTTGAAATCACTATTGATGTGACCATTTGCATATGAAACATGACTCACAAAAATCATACCAGTGAGTTACGTGAACTCTGTGCCCAGTCATGCTGGGCACATTTTGCATATCCCACATCCACTCTTGGTTGATTGGACCTGATCCATAAGCTGAAATGGTTTTGCAGAATGCACTTACAAAAAATAAGTCTTTCCACATAATTTGCAAACAGAGAACACAGAACTTTTATGAACCTTGCTTTACTTCGGAGGGAGCGGAAATGATCTGTTCCTATGAAGTACTGTGACAAGACGGCTGTGTGCCCTCCAGTCATGAGAATTCAGGGTTTGTAGATATCAATTTGTCAAATATGCTTTAACAGCATAATTTCCCTGGCCATGTAACTATCATTTCATAGATACGGTCCCTGCTTTACAGTTTATTGCATGTGCCACATACAGAGTTAGAGAGAGGGTTACTTTCTGTCTTTTGGTTGGTGGTTAAGGAATAGTGATGTGAAAATCAACCCTGACTTCAACAAGTGATAGATACAGCCCCTTGGGGTGGTCCTGAATGGAGCAACCATACTTCACAGAGCACTAAATTCAGAGAGAGCAAGAAAATAAGGCATGAAAGTGAATTCTGTCCAGTACATACCACACTGTATTATAAACAGTACCAGAAATAGCAAACTGCATGAAAGGAAACATTTAGGAAAGAAGTAGAGAAGTACCAGCGTGGTGCCTTCACTCTTCCCATGGAGCACAAGGTTAACAGACCAGTTACCACTGACTTCAGTAACTTTGAATTAGACCTGTGTTGAAAGGCAGTGTATACAATCACATTTTTTCCTTAACCACAATTCTCTGTTTTCATTCTTTTCAACAATATTTATTCTCAGCATAGAAGGGATACTATCATAGAAGTTATTCGTTAACTGGAGAAGTGGGTTTTGTGGATTGGGTTTGGATTTTTTCACCTATCACTGTAGGCATGATTTACATAACGTGAGTGTATTTTTATAAGTGCTAAGAGTAGTTTATAACTGTGAAGTTTATGAGCATGTTACCAGAAGAAATGTTCATTTGATAAAATAAGAAAGCATAGAAAGCATATATTCCTCCTTCTAAATAATGATCCTGGTTAGATCTGAATCAACCAGAGAGATTTGAACTAAATTACTTGTCTCAAGAAAAGTCAGGAAAGAACATGTATATCTTATTTCTTATAAGCATTAAAAAAAATAAAAATAATATCACAGTTATGAGTAAATATAACATTCATATTACTCTGTGTTTGCCTCTTCAAATTCCTGTGTTTTGCTCTAGAGTCCTTACTAATTCTGATAGGACTGATCGTCATTTTTGATAAATTGTTATCCTTATCCTTATTTAGCATCCCTTCCACCTCTCCACCTCTGTATCACATTTGTTGCTTTGTATGTTGAAAGCTACCAAATTACCAGCTTCAGTTCTGCAGTGAAGAACAACTTTGATTTCTGCAGTTCTTTCTTAAAGGACCAGAAGGATTTTAAGAGCACTCATTGATAGCCAAGAAGATAAAATAATGTGTGAATGCTCAATTTGCAATTTCTTTCTGAAATTGACTCTATAATCAGTGATTTGCTGGTATGCTTGGATCAAAGAAGGTTTAAGTTATTCAGTCAAAATAGAGAAGGTACAGTTAAAAGGTTAAATCCTTTATATAAACATCTTTTATATATATATATTTACTTAAAAGTGCATAGAGTACAATAGTTCTAACTTGAAATAAATTTGTGGAGTGTACTCATTCTGGAAGTCTTCTGATGGTTTTTTTCTTTACTCTCAGTTCATAAATGAACTGCATTTCTGTCCTGGATAAATAATGTTGTTTTCCAGGTTCTTGCAGTTTGTCATTTGAATTATCAGACTGGTCATTCACTCACAAACCACCATTTTTGATTCTGCATTCCATTTATTTATGAGAGGAGAGCCTAAGGAACAAATAATGGAAAAAAACAATAATGAATAACAAGCCACTCTTCATGAATATTCTTCTGAACATGTAATTTAAATATTCTTGTCTCAGGTGAGTATAAGAATACATACTTAGTTTTTCTAGGAAGTTCTTGCTGGCAGAAAAAAGTAACATCCAGCTATTCTGCTATATTTCATTCTTCTAGGAACAGTTTCATAAACCAATGACGATCTGTCCCTCTGCTTCTGTTAAAGGTACAGTCTTCTCATTCTTTAGGGCTTGCTACCTCAAACTCATCCTTTATAGTTAATTTAGATCCTTAATATTAGCAGTAATTACTAGTTTGAGTAAATGGTTTTCTTCCATGTGCAAAAGGGAGCTTAAGTACTGTCATTATTAGCTGAGGCGTAATATCATTATGTTCTCCTGGAAAAATTAAGAACAGTTTCATATTTCATTGCCTCTGTTACTAAAAGCTGACGTGCTCCTTGAGCTACAGGAACAGCTCTTCCCTTGCAGGAGGCTCTGAGCTCTGTATGTGCAACTGGATTTGTAATACACAGCAACAAGAAATTATCCTGCAGCAGGGGTCACAGTGGGAGATAAGAGTTCACACAGCAGAACACCCCTGCATCTTTTAAAAAATGAGATAAGGGATACTTCTAGTGGGAGGATTATGAAGCCAGCTTGTGATATTAACAAGGGAAAAGGAGACCAGGGCATTCCTATCTGTCTGCCTTCTACAACTTATTGGTAGGTAACAGAAAATGCAAGCTGTAACTGCATCATGGCCAGTACTTAACACTACACTTCAAGGCCGGGTGGTGGTGAGTAGGGACAGGGAAAGGTACTTCATGGGAATTAGGAATTAAAAGTTACAGTTTTCATAGGAGAGAACTGCTGGCTGGAAAATTAGAAATGTGTTTTCCTTTTTTCTATCTGAGCAAGTTGTCTACTCAACTGTGATTGATGGGCTGTGTGGCTGACATCTGCTGAGGAAATCAGTAGATATTTGCTACTTGTAAGTGACAGATAACCACATCAAGAGTACTGTTTAGGCCAAGCTGAGCTGTCAAAACCAAAATTCTCACTGTGAATTGTAAAACTAAACTTCACTCACTTATTAGGGATCTATCAAAAACAAACAAACAAATCCAAAGTGCCCCTATTTGCTCCTGTTCAACAGGCTCTGGTTTTGCTTGGAAATCACAGCAAATGGAGG
>VZTU01033547.1:0-10254 GCA_013400835.1 Zapornia atra
GCATTAAGGTAAAGCTGCTTTTTGTTGGCAACTGATATTTTTTAAACTGACATAAACAACACAAAATCAATTGGTATCTAACTTTAGGCTCAGATTTGAAGGGTATAATTGTGTGTATTAAATTTTTCTCAGTTGAAATAAAGCTAAACAAAAGTTTCTAGATTTCAAAATAGAAAATACCCACCAAAATGGGTAGTTGTGGCCTGTAGACATAACTTTTTATCATTGTCTCCTTCAGTGTCATAGTGTGCTTTCTCTTGGTTCACTAACGTTTCATGGCTTTACACGTTGGTAGTGTTCATTCCTGCACAAGCTGTAAGCTTATATATATATATATATATGTATTACACACGCAGTCAGTGAATTCAATATGAAATCTCTAGGAGCTGTAGATGCACGTAGCATGGGAAACCTAACCTGCTTCTGCACCAGTGAATGAGAATGAAGAAGGAGAAACTTCCATAAAGATTTTTCTTACGTTGTATTTAGCTGCCTATTGCATAAAACATGCATAAAATTGGTTTTTTGTTTGTTTGTTGGTGGTTTTGTTTTTTTAAAAGCTGCTTAGAGCTTTGTTTTTTTTTAAAGAGCAATGTGTTAGGCATGTCTTATTTAAGCTTTGCTTTACGTAATGCTATTCTGACGAAATGTGCCCAGCACGAAGGAATGCTCACTGGTCTGATAGACCAGTTATTTTGGGCCCAGAATGTTAAGGCTAAGGAGTTTATATAGACTTTTAGGCAGCAGTATTTATCAAAATTTTCCTATGCTGACTGAACACTAGCATTCCTACTTGCCTGTTTCAGTGGGTATTTATTTATCTCCTGATTTGCTGTAGTGAGGGAATGTTCTGCAAAAAAGTGTCTGTTCATATGTAGCCCTTCTTTTCCAGAAGTGGTCTGAGCTGTAAGCTGCTGTACTGTTCTATGCATCTTTCACAGATGAGTACAATGTAAGGCCAAACCTATTTATTGTGGTGGTGTTTTCGTGGGGTTTTTTTCCTCCTAATATGGAAACACTTGTGAATACTTTCATTTTTTAAACACTTTTAAGCTGTCATGGTAATATAATCTGTTTTTTCAAGGCTTGGAGATATACCTCTATCATTCTACCTTTCTAAAAAGACTTGCAGTTTTTATTTTGTTGCTACTGGGTACTGTGGTACATTTCATGAAGTGTGTTAATATCTTTTACTGTGATAAAGGTTTGAGAATTGGTTTAACAATAGAGTATGTGTATGGAAGAGGCATAGCTGCTCTTAACAGAAACAGGAAAATTAAAAAGAATGGGTAAGCATGTATGTACTGCCTTTTAGCAAGAAAATACCTTAAGGACATAGCAGGAAAATTCAGGGACTAGATGACAGCATTATTTCATTACTCTCCTTTAGGATATAAATAATGGTAAATGGAAATAAGGCTATAATCTTCAGGGTTGGGTTCTTTCCTTATAAGTTAATTTGGGATTTAGATACATAGTTAAAACTAGTAGCATGTTAATGTCTTGTTGATTGAGTGACGACTGAGCCTTTCAGTGTTATTTTCCTGTCTGCTTGTGTTCTCTAACTGGGAATAATTTTTTTGACATCTGTACATGTACCAATGATTGTGGTAACTCATGCATTTAGCACAAAATTATATGAAGACTTGTAGTCCTTTAAGTCAGAGTTAAATGTATATATTTAGGACTTTGTTCACTGTAGTGTGAACCAAAACTGAAATAATGCATTTCAATTATGTGCAAGTCAAGTACTGTCATGGCTGACCCCTCAGTTTGTCTCTCTTCTGTAGGCTGACACATAGTGCATCAAATATCAATCTTAATTGCTGGGTACAACTGTAAACCTTGTTACTATGAGATATGATGAGATACCTCAATGGAACTGAGGAGGGAGGGAACCAGATACAGGAACAACATAGACTTAATTGTTCTTTGTTTCCTTGCATTCCAGGTGACAAAGCTCTGGATGGTTACAGTAAGAAGAAATATGTCTGCAAACTACTTTTCATCTTTCTCCTTGGGCATGACATTGACTTTGGTCATATGGAGGCTGTAAACCTGCTCAGTTCCAATAGATACACAGAGAAACAAATTGTGAGTAACTCAGTCTCTATAAAAGTAAGCTGTTCTGTCCAATACCCTTCCTCAGCTGTATAATCTGTAAAGGACTTCACTCTCCCTGACTCTGTCTTAAAGCCTTATTTTGGATATTTAGCAGTGATTCTGGAATTCAAATCACCTTTGTGCACAGTGAATCTTGTCCTAATTATAAAAGCTAAAATGTGCCCACTCTAAAATTTTTACTCTTGTTAAGAAACTGCCTTGAATCTTGCATTAAAAGGTTAAGTAACCTTTTAATTTTCTGAAGATCTCTTAAACACCTTACCTAGGAAGATACAATCAGGTACATGTAGCATACTAGTTAGTGTCTGAATAATTAGCCAGACTCTTGATTTGCTCTCATCTCTTGCATATGTGCTGAAATAGATTGATGAAACAACTAATAAATCAGGTAACAAGAAATTTACTCAATTTTACTCAATTACTTAATCCTTATAGTGTTTGCTCTGCTATCTAAATATTTATTTCTGCCCAGATGTTTGGTATTGGAGGAGATCTAGATGTCTTCAGGAATTACTTGTGGCATTAACAGAAAATGTATTTTTCAGCTAAAATAAATTTTCATTTTCCTTTCACTGAATCACAGGGATATCTCTTCATCTCCGTACTAGTGAACTCTAACAGCGAGCTGATTCGCTTAATAAACAATGCGATAAAGAACGATCTGGCCAGCCGTAACCCCACCTTCATGGGGCTCGCGCTGCACTGCATTGCCAATGTGGGTAGCCGGGAGATGGCCGAAGCATTTGCTGGAGAAATTCCGAAAATACTTGTAGCCGGGTAGGTATGACGCGTCTCCTTCAAATACACCACCAGTAAACCAGCAACTCACTTTTGCTATAGCAGTTTACTTCGTTGTGCTTAGAGCTCTACAGCTCTGGGCTTGCAGTGCAAATAAGGACAATTTCTAGTAACTGCAACGTACTTTGATATACCTGGGCACAGTGTTGCTTGTAGAAGTGTACAAATACAACATGGAAATTAGGACTACAGGAATATCTTGAATGAAGTTTCACAGCTTTGTGATCATTTCTTCAGTTCTGTGTAAATGTATTACAGTGGATACCCCTTATGTTTTACTTCCCTTATCTCTCCTGGTGAAAAGAAGAAATAAATGAACCTAAACAGATGTTAACTGGAGCTCTTATTTAAATAGTCCTGAATTATAAGGAATTAGAATATTCTGTTGTGAGCTTTATTGCTGCTTCTACTGGCCATATAAAGAGCAATTCCTGTAAATGGCAAATAATCACTGCCAACTTTAGAAATTTCTAGCAATAGACTTGGAAAATTAAAGAGATTTAGCAGATGTTTGGATTTGTAGTTATATAAATCTAAAGTGAAATTTGTGATTGTAGGGCTAACTATTTTGAAACATAAAATGTCCAGTGCATTTAAACTCATGGATATGAAGTGTTTTACCACAAAATGAGGTCCGTGCATATTCCAAACTAGTGTCTTAATATATAAAAAAGTACAATTCTTATGCAACATGTTATTGACTATTCTAAATGTCAGGCACTGGAGCTTGCTAGTGTTGGTCACTGTGTGTGTACTGGCTGAGTTGGCAGTCAGAAAAGATAGAATGTGATATGTAGTTGTAGGAAAAGTCTTAGAAAATAGTTTTGAACTCTTGAAATAGTATCTCTGTAATGCTATACTTGAACCTGTTCATACGTTTCAGCTCTACAAAATAGTATGGGCCAGAAAGAAGAATAAACAGCTAGCATCTGATGCCCAGTATGGGCTTGGGAGGAAGTGGTGGGTGGGGTGAAATCTATCCTGCAAGTAATTCCACATTTCTCAATCATGGCTTTCCCAATGGAAGGGTGCATGTTTAGAGATTACACATTATGAGGCCTGTCAGGTTTGTTGCTGTCCTGTCCTGTGCTATCCTTCCTGGGTGTTACTCTGCATGTAACATAGTGAAGACAGTACTGTAATGACAAGTTGTGGGTCTTAATACAATAACCTTAAATAAGGTTCCAAAACTTCACCTGGGGTCATCAGTTGCAGATAGAGCACGATACCTTCACTTGGAACCTGATTGAACTTTGAGCTGTGTTTATTTTCTGATTTCCC
This sequence comes from Zapornia atra, assembly GCA_013400835.1. Taxonomy (NCBI): domain Eukaryota; kingdom Metazoa; phylum Chordata; class Aves; order Gruiformes; family Rallidae; genus Zapornia; species Zapornia atra. The sequence continues at coordinate 4,204 of VZTU01033547.1, forward strand.
CCTTAAGGGACTCATTCTGTCTGCATTTCTAAGAGGATACATATAAAATGTGTGTTGGACTAGATGACCTTAAAAGGTCCCTTCCAGCATAACCTGTTCTATGATACTTAACTGACTTGTGCAGAATGAGCACTGCCAGTTAAGTTTGCAGCTTTAGTATAGCTCCCTTGGTTTCAACGTAAGTTGGAGGGAGAGGATAGGGAGTAGAGGAATATGCTTGTATATTGGTTAAAAAAACAAAAGCAACCAATTGATCTAATGGAAAATTGATAAATTCATGAAGAATAGGTAGACTGAACTTCTGTTGGGGATGTGGAGGTTTCTGAATGTTTAGTAAGATTGTACAGTACAAACTGCCTCTTAAAACATTCATTGCTAACGCACTGTTCAGTTATTGGCTTCTGTGCAACATACAAAATGCTTAATTGACTGCTTTGTGAAAGGGAGTTCACTGAACTAGAATAGTAGTATGCTGCTCTTAAAATAGTCCATTTCTGTGCCAGCAGCACAGATGACAAGGTGAACAAATTTGTGGATTGTATACTTGCATGGTAGCTGTAAGTACTGAAGCTGTTGAATAGTTGATAATTTGTATCTTATAGGTCCTGCCTATCACAAGATCCACCTTTGGATGCATGCATAATATAGTGTACCTTAACTATTTTACTTGAGTCAGTTTGGAAGAAGCTTGTTTTTGTGATTAGATGAGCTTGTGCTCATCTAATTATGAACTTTCAGTTCTGATAATGAGATGTGAAATGTCACTTAAAGTTGCAAAGAATATTTATGGAGTTTACTAGACGTGATGGTTGAGAATTTGACTAGTTAAATGTACTGGACAAATTTAAGAAATACTGTAAAAGAATTTAGTGAACTTCTGTTGAAAAGACACTACCTGGTTAAGGGATGCTGAGTCAGTGCAAAGACTAGCATAATGCTGGTCTGCAAGTACTGCAATGACTTAACAACTGTATTTTAAATCCGTGTTTATGTCTTGCAGAGATACTATGGATAGTGTGAAGCAGAGCGCTGCGTTATGCTTGCTGCGTTTATATAGAACTTCTCCTGACCTTGTCCCCATGGGAGACTGGACGTCTAGAGTGGTACATCTCCTCAATGACCAGCACTTGGTAAATCAGCTTTGTTACGCTGCTTGGACCTACTCTGTATAGAGTGATGTTGCTTCTATTTTTAAGTACTGGTAACTTATTTATTCTTGCATCTTTCAAGGAAATGGGTTGCTATTTTCTTCAGGCTTGGGGAAAGAAATAGGCTTGTTCTTATTTAGTTGCTGTATATATGTTATGTTTACCTTTTTCTGGAAGATACAAGAATGGTATGCACAAGTTCTTTTGCTCTGGTTGTAAATAAATTAGTCTGGTGCCTCCAAAGTCTTACCGCATAGGTGTAATAGTAGTTTTCCTAGGCCTTCTGAGATTAGACCTGCACTAAAAACTCAAGGCCTGGTTTGTTAGTACTTACACTTCTTTGTCCTATGGTGTAGATGTTGACACTCTTTTATCTTGCTGGTTCAGAGGAAATTATTGTTCTAGATAAGAGACTCTCCCCCTCATGTATTTACTTTATAAAAGTAAGACTATGAAGACTTGTGCTTCAGCAGTAATAAGTGTGCTTTAGTCTGCAGTAAGGTAAAATACTTGTGTTATACAAAGCCCTCTCTTCATGTTGAGTTGTCAGAAATCTTTCCTGGATGGCCTTTTGCATCCTGTTTCTTCTATTCATGCAATAAGACAATTTGCATCCATGTTTCATTATAGTATAGCTGTCTGTTACTTTAAATGTGCTATGCAAACAGGAGGCAAAGCTGATACAAAAATAGCATAAACTGCTCTGCAAACATGGTAATAATCATGTTGTTGAAAATCCTGTTGGATTTTGAAGATGTGTAATTAGTCTAGCTGTTAGGCAAATAAAGAACTTTTTAATGTGAGGCTTTGTCATGGGGATAAATTTTGGTTTGTCATATTTGAAGTGAAAGGTGTTGATGGGCAGTATCTTAAACTGTTACAAAATTAAATGTGTTGCTTTGGGGTTTTTTGTCTTTTTCTAGGGTGTGGTTACTGCAGCTACAAGTCTGATCACCACTTTGGCACAGAAGAACCCAGAAGAGTTTAAAACTTCCGTTTCCTTGGCAGTGTCTAGATTAAGCAGAGTGAGTCCAGTGATAATGCTGATAATACTTCACTGTTGCTTAATTTACTCAGCTTTCTAGGTCAGGTTAGCTTACTCTTACTTATTTATTCAGCCTTCTAGGTCAGATTAGTTTAGTGTACCATTAAAAGTGAAGATGATTCAGTTTCACTTCATATCGCTGGTTCAACTAGTCTATTCTAACACTTGTTGCTTACCGGGGCAGAAAATTATATTAACTTGCCCAGACTTTCCCGGTGTAATCCTTGCTATGCTCCAAGTCTGTAGTGAAAAGGGGTCTTTCAGCTTCTATTTGCAAGGATCCTTATGATGCTGCTGAGGTTTTCAATCCTTTTTTATGTTACTGTAACACCAAAGAGTAGTTGGATCAAGGTTTGATTCTGCAGACTTTCTTCACAGAACCCTTAGAAAGCCTGCGCCTTTAACTGTAAGCATCTTGCAAAATGAGTTGTCTTCCTCTTCCTTCTTTTGAGCTGCTGCTAGGCTAATAATCATAAGCATTTCATATTCTGTAAATGGATGTAGAGGTTTGAGTTAGGGGCAGGGGGTGCAGGGAGGAGTGGAGCAGCAAGAATTAGATAAGATTTCTTAGATTAAAGCTACTCACACTTACCCTATAATCAAACGGGGAAAGAAATCCATGAAGAGGGGTACTTCCTCTGAAATCTAATCCTTAACCTCATTTTACTAGGCGTATAAACCTCTTCTGTGAAAGCTATCCATTCTTTGCTCTAGAGCATGAATGTTACTTGGTCCTTCTGCCTTAGTTCAGTCTGTCACAGTATCACAGAATTCCAAGTTCACCTATCAGTAGTCAACTATTACACTATATTAGGTTTTCTGATGTCTGAATCTGACTTGCTGAACCCAAGTCAGCCAGGCTTTTGGCTGGATGTTTTGGTGTTAGAACATGGTCATCTTCATTTTTAAGAAAAGCAAGTAGGCTTTCGGGAAGAGACTTTCTAGTCTACTGTGTCTGTAAGACAATTTCAGTTATTAGGAAACCTGATTGTGTGGCAACTTGCACCCAAGAAATCTACTGAATTAAACACTGGTAGTGACATGGTTTGTGAGCCTCTGTTAAAAGTGACCTACATTGTTCTTCCTTCTCATGATTGCTCATCACTTGTCTTGAGAAGCTGACATGCTGTCTGCTTACTTTACAGATTGTAACTTCTGCATCAACAGATCTTCAGGACTATACATACTACTTTGTTCCTGCTCCTTGGTTATCTGTGAAACTTCTGAGGCTGTTACAGTGCTATCCACCTCCAGGTAATGCACAAATCACAACAGCGTTTGTGTCTCTTATGCAACACGCTGTCTCCAAAGAACTGTTGTGCTGTAGTGTTAATGTGACTTGGAGTGCAAGTGCATTGTTTTAAGACAAGGATGCAGAAGTGTGTACTCTTGAGTGTTTCAGATTATTCTAAACTATGTGGCCTTTTGAATTACCTTGGGTTTTAACAAAATATCAAACCAGCCTGCATTTTGCAAAATGGTTGCAACTGCCATTTTAAACGTTCTTTAATGTTATGTACCATATTAACACCTTGAAGTACCTTATGGTGCAGATCCTATTTGGCTTTTGTTTTCATCCAAATAGAACTGTGACTTAGAATTCTTTTACCAGCTGTATATTGGGGGAGGGTGAACTGTTCTTAAATGTACTGGAATACTTCAGTGTGTTCAAATTTAGCAAGGTGGAAGGCCTAAGGTAGGGATTAGGATGTTGAGCAAAATGAAGTTGTCCAACGGCTTGTTCTTCTCCAGAAGACCCTGCGGTACGTGGTCGTCTAACAGAATGCCTGGAAACTATTCTTAACAAAGCACAGGAGCCACCAAAGTCAAAAAAAGTACAACACTCAAATGCAAAGAATGCTGTGCTGTTTGAGGCAATAAGCTTAATTATACATCATGACAGGTGAGTGGTGAGAATGCTTCTGCTATGAGAGGATTTTTTGAAGTGAAAAGTTATGGCTTTGTCTTGAACACTAAATGGATTTTACTTGGGGGGGGGAGGTGGCGGAAAGAGAACAGAACATGAAGTTGCTTGCTAGATTGGTATCAACCACAGAAATGCAAATGAACAGTATTAATGAACTGTCAGCATATTTTATAATTGCTTTGTTTCTTGCCGCTGCTTTTTTTTGTGGTGTCGTGTTGACCCCACCATTCTAATCCAAGAGAGATTATTTGCTCTCAGTATCTGAGTTTTCATTTCACCAGCGGGGCGTTTAAGCAGTCACTTGGAAGCATAAGAAATTGCCACTGCGGAAACAGTATTCTGTATTGAGTGTTCTCAAACCTATTGCTTTTAACCCTTTCACTTTCTCTCCTGTTCTGTGCAGTGAGCCAAATCTACTAGTCCGTGCCTGTAACCAGCTAGGTCAGTTCTTACAGCACCGAGAAACTAATTTACGTTACCTAGCACTGGAAAGCATGTGCACGCTTGCGAGCTCTGAATTCTCACATGAGGCTGTGAAAACACACATAGAAACAGTTATCAATGCATTGAAGGTAAATATACTAAGCGTGGAGTCTGTTTTGAGTGTTGTCTTCTCAGTGCCTCCTCCCCCACTGTCCCAAGCCTCCCTTCGCCAGTTAAGCAAATAATACTTGAGGGCCAAATGAGTTATTCTCCTGAGTCTGCTTTAGTTTTGGGGTTTTTTTACTTAATCCTGCAAAATCTTGTTGCACTGGCAACAGTAGAGGTCAGTTTCAGTTTTTCTGCATCTTGCTGGTAAATCTGATACCTGTAGCTGTGGCTGCTGTAACACTTTGGTATCTTCTCAGGCAAATAATTCCTTCAAAACACAGAATTTCAAAATGGAGAATACTGGGCAGACTCTTGCTTTATTACTGTCTTGCTGGTATCAGACACTATTTCTTCACTGCAGTAGCTTGTGGAGAGCAGTAGAGTAGATCAGCTTCCAGTGCAGAATCAGAAAGTCATAAAACTAGAAAGACCTGTTTCTGAGCCATGTTTATGTGAAAAAGCAGAAGTCAAAAGAGGAAGACTGATTTGCATGTAAAACAGCTTGAATGCTTCAGTGTTCACATGGATTGTTTTCTTCCAATCTCCTGCTGTAGCATGCTAAAATACTTCGTTTGTACGTACCTAATCGAGCTGGGCTTCTGTAGATAGAAGGCAAGCCCAACACTAAAGCTGCAGGTAGTCAGTTGCTCATCAACCTGGTGACACTTTGACAGTTTAGCCAATTATTAGTGCATTTGTGGCCAGTGGCACCAGCTACCCAGTGCACCACAGTCATTCACCCTAGTTAGGGTAATGGTGGAGTATTCTGTACAAGCTCCTACATATTTTCAGCGTCTTTGCAGATTTGAATGTGTACCACAGAAGCTCAAAGCTGATGATTTGAATTTTGTAGTATTATCTAAAAGCAGGAAGCTGTTTGAGGTTCTAGTAACTTGTTTCTAGGTGACTGAAAGAATAACATTAAACTCAGATACACTGTTCACATAAACTGAGTTAATTCTGTATCTAGAAGATTTTTGAAAATGCAGTTGTCTTAAAGTTGGCTATGGATCATAGTAACTTTTGTCTCTTCAGCAAGTTGCATGTGCTTTCCAAATAAAGATGACATCATCTTGACACTTTCTGTGTCTTTTTGCAGACTGAAAGAGATGTAAGTGTACGACAGAGAGCTGTAGATCTCCTGTACGCAATGTGTGACCGAAGCAATGCCCAACAGATTGTGGCTGAAATGCTGAATTACTTGGAGACGGCTGATTATTCCATTAGAGAAGAAATTGTGAGATACTTGTTTCCTTAATTTTTTCATAACTGACTTTAGCACTATCTACTGCTTATTGACTGGGATGCTGGATAGTCTGTGATAGATTTTTTTTTTTTTT
>VZTU01033547.1:10280-35036 GCA_013400835.1 Zapornia atra
TTTTTCACCCCCCTCCCCCCCTACTCCTGGTGACTTAAAAAAAATAAATGCCAGCTAAGTTTCTGATCTTAATAGCAAAGAATGTTAGTTTTTTAGGTTAAACTGATGGGGGGAAGCCCTGGAAACCAAGAATTTTTAAAACTAACTCTTGCTTCCCAGCAGGAAAAAAAGTAAAAGTTGACATACTCAGCTAACAGCCTTACTAGAATGGTAGCAAAAACCTGTACTTAGGGTTATTTAGCTTTAGTTGTATGTTAAAGTTTCTTGGTTGGAGAAGTTAACATAGAATACAGTGTGAATTGATTGACCTCTTGTACTGTCTTGTTGCTGTTGCAATCTACCCTGACTTGACAGATAATGTGAATCTCACTCTGTTAATTTACTGCTCCTAAAAGAATAGGTCAGTATAACTGCAACCTAAAAATGCGTGTATATCACAGTGAATTTTCATACACAGCTTACAGTGCACAGAAGACAGAGCTTTTGGAGCTGTTCTCCTGTGAAGACCATCTGTGAGAGTTGGGCTTGTTCAGTCTCCAGGGAGACCTAATTACTGACTACCAATACTTAAAGGGGTCTTACAGGGAAGTGGGAGAGGAGCTGTTCACCAGGGAGTGTAATAATTGATAGGACAAGGGGCAATGGCTTCAAACTGTAAGAAGAGAGGTTTCAATTAGATGTTAGGAAGAAATTCTTTAGTATGAGGGTGGTGAGGCACTGTAGCAAGTTGCCCAGAGAAGTTGTGGGAGCTCCATCCCTAGAAGTGTACAAGGCTGGGTTGGATTAGGCTTTGGTCAGCCTGATCTGGTGGAGGGTGTCCATGCCCATGGCAGGGGGGGTTGGAACTAAATGGTCTTTGAGATCCCTTCCAACCCAAAGCATTCTATGTTTCTAGTCAACCTTCTTTGTTCTCTGTGTTCAGGTTCTGAAAGTAGCAATTCTAGCTGAGAAGTATGCAGTGGATTATACCTGGTATGTGGATACAATCTTGAATCTGATTCGTATTGCTGGTGACTACGTCAGTGAAGAAGTGTGGTATCGAGTTATTCAGATTGTCATCAACAGGGATGATGTTCAAGGGTATGCAGCAAAGACTGTTTTTGAGGTGAGAACAACTTTTCAATCCACTTTCAAAATGAGATAGGAATTAAGTAAACACCTCATGATCTAGGAGGTGTATGTGCTTCCCTATGGTAGGGAGGAGTAAAAATATGATCCTGAATGTTTCAACAAAACACAGCTGAAGTCTTCAGTAAAAGTAGCATCACAGATTTTCAGAGTGAGAAACTTTTAAGCCACAGAAGCTTCTTGTCAGCTTAAGTAATGTAGAGTATAGTTGTTACTGTTCTGGTCTTGGTGAGGGAGGGTGCACTGGGTTATGCTGTTTTGGTTGTGGGTTTTTTGTTATTTTGGTGGGTGGTATTGAATGGATGGCTTAGCAAGGTGATTATAGCTTCTGGAAAACTACTGAAATAGTGAAGTTTTCTGCCTGCAGAAGTCTATAATGCTCAAAATGATAATTCAATTGTACTTTTGGAAGTGTATATTCATACCTTTTGTTCAGGATTTGATAAAATTTGAATTTGAACTATTAAAGGAGTACATTTTCAAATGTCTAACCTTGATGGTCTGACTTTATTTGGATTCTTTATATGGGGTTTCCAGGTTTTTTAATTTCCTTTCCTGAATATTTAAGCTGACTTTCAGAACTCATTCCTGCTGTGTGTTTCATCATGCTCAATAAAGCCAGTATTTTTAGCTTTGGCAACTTCAGCACATTCTTGCAAGTTTTAATTTAAGTATATTAACAGGTTTCTGACACCCCTAAAAACCAATACAGCTGTATCTGTCCTCAAAAAGCCACAGTGTTGCTAGATGATTCTTGGGTTCAAGAGTGATTTCCAGGAAGTATTACTTTAGAGATTCTTCTGTAAAGTCATACTACCTAGCATGCTTTTCTCGTAAGTGCTTTATAATGCCTAGACCTATGGCCTACTCTTAGAGGAAAGTAGACTAGGAAACTGGACGTGGAAGTGGCAGAAAGGATCTCTTTTGGTATGCTGAAGATTGATGACTGTTAATGTGTTCTTACAGGCCCTTCAAGCTCCAGCGTGCCATGAGAATCTTGTAAAAGTTGGTGGTTACATCTTGGGAGAATTTGGAAATCTGATAGCAGGTGATCCAAGATCAAGGTAAAACACCTTCCAACATGCTGAATATCAGATGATTCAGCTCTTGCTAGTAATGCATTAAGAATTAATCATGTCTACAGAACCCAGACAAATTACTTTTATTCTTATCTTTTAAGTCCCCTTATCCAGTTCAACTTGCTGCATTCCAAGTTTCATCTGTGCAGTGTTCCTACCCGAGCTCTGCTTCTGTCTACCTACATCAAGTTTGTGAACCTGTTTCCGGAAATCAAAACTACAATACAAGATGTGTTGCGCAGTGACAGTCAGCTAAAGAACGCCGACGTTGAGCTGCAGCAGAGAGCTGTTGAGTATTTGAGGCTCAGTACTATTGCCAGTACTGATATATTGGTATGTATACTTACTATAGTTTATTTTGCAGAACTCTTCAGCTTTGTCTCCTGTCAACAAGTAAATCCCACTAAACCTCACCTGCTAGCTCAGAAACATTCATGTGGGATTACTGCACATCCACGATGTCGGTGCTGATTCTTTCAGTCCACCTAAATCATCTGTAATCATCTTTAATTTAGAGCTAAAATCAAAGTTTTTATTGCCTTAGTGGCACAAATCACTGTTAAAGCATGCTAATCTGGAGCTGAGAAGCCAGAGAAAGTTGGTTTAGTACAGGGCTGAATTGATGGTGGGTGTAATTGTGCTGATTTTGAAAAAATTTATTTTTTCTCAGAAGTTCATTATGTTAACCTCATTTTTAGGTCTGGCCAGAGCATGGCACATTTGAGTCTTGACAGCTAGCAAATGCTTAGATCTGACTAGATGTAGGTAACCTTCTATGGTTTTGGTCTAGGCCTGCTTGACTATAGGGCCACTAGTCTGTTATGATCTAATTTTAATAGCAGTGTGTCAGATAAGTGATATACTCCTGTTCTTTAAGCAAGTGCTTTGAGAGGACTTCTTTTGGTTGGTTGGCTTTGGGATGTTTTTTTAAGCAAGTCTACTGTGCTTCACTGCACAGTGAACTGCATAGCTGTTTTCTGTGTGGATAATGATTATGCTTTTACCTCCTGCAATCTGTAAGAGTATATCTCTTCAAAGACTCAAACCAGTTTGTGGTTTTATCTAAGTTTAACTAATATTTTTTTTTCTGTCATAAGGCTACAGTGCTGGAAGAAATGCCTCCCTTTCCAGAGAGGGAGTCTTCCATTTTGGCTAAACTCAAGAAGAAGAAAGGTCCAGGCACAGTTACTGACCTGGAAGAGATCAAAAAGGAGAGAAGCTCTGATATGAATGGAAGTGCTGAACCTGCCTCTGTCAATGCCAGTGCTGTTGTGAGTTTAAAAGCTGTTATTTCATGCGTTTACATGGTGTGCAAGTGAGAAAAGAACACTTTCGCTCAAGTGGCTTTGTAAGAGTTTAAGAGTTTAAACTTCTCAAATACAAGACTATGGGTGCTTGCTATGAAGTTGTGGGGGAACATAAAGTTGCTTTCTCCCCACAGCACTTGATTGCAGTTTTCCTTTGGAATTTTTATGCGAATGGTGACAGAATGTCCTCTGCCTTAAGTCCTTTTGACATTGATAATTTGAAAAATATTGCTGTAAACTTAAACATGGGAATTTGCTTACTGTGTAAATTGCAGTGAAGGTGAGATGGTAACATTAACTTACTTAAAAGGAGTAACTTGAATTTCAAAGTATTGGCTATTCTGCTTTGTCTAGCATGGTAGATATTTTGCATCTTGTTTTGGGTTATTTTTCTTACTAGAAGTGGATGACGTTCCACTTTACTGATTTAAGGACATCCATGTATAATGTTGTTACTGTCTGACAGTACTGTTTGAGTTCAGTTATTGTAGACAAGGCCACAGTCTTATTTTTTTGAGCAGAAACTTGGTTTATTGCCAGTTAAAACCAGTAGGATGAACTGTTCCCATAATGTATTACTTACTTCTTGTTTGAATGACTAGCATAACTGGTAATTAGATTTGAGATGATTTAACAGATTACCTCTGAGGAGGAACTACTGTAGTACACTCTGCCCAGTTTGTTAAAGCATAATTATTTGACTCTTAGTTGTTGCAGTATGTGAGTAGATGTTTCAAGTGCAACACCTTTGAATGGACAGAAACAACTTTTCAGCAGAAAAGTTGCCAAACTTTATTTGCACACCAAATTGACTGAGGTGACTGGCAGTTAAAATTGTATTATTCTTTATGAGCTTCCCTTTATAGGTTGTAGCCAGGTAAGAAATTCCACTGTGTTAAGCTATATCAGTGCCTTTGGTGTGACCCAGGCTTAGATGCCATAAATATGTGCCAAATTGGATTTCAGCGGTTTGTTTTCAGAAGCTCCTACTGATTGGCTTCCGTATTTTTGTGCTAGGGGATTTTATGTTATACTGCAGGAAACCTCAGTCTTTGGAGTGTATAGCTTTGAATTGGCTTACAAAAACCAAATTTCAGATTCAATACAAATGAATCTCATGACTAATCTTAAGCATATTTGGCATATTACAGACTGCTAATGTCTAACACCTAAATATTTTGTTTAACAGGCTGCGCTTTGTACTTGCGTGTGACTTGGGCACATCTGTATGGCCTCTGTTGTATAATTCTACTTGATTTGCTCAATTTTGGGGCGGGGGGTGGGGGGTGGGGGTGGATTCAAGGTCTTGTGTGTTTTATCTTTTAGCATTTACAGCTTCAACTGACTACAGGCTCTGCTTTTTTGCTGGTTAGGTTTTACATTGTTTCTAAGGTTTGCCAAGCTACAAAACCCCAGGACTAAACAGAAAGGCAATTTTAAAGATGCTGCAATGTTTTAATTTGGGTTTGTGTAAAAACCACTGCCTTTCTTGTTGGATTCTTCGTGAAACAAAAGGAACACATTTGAATGTTATTTCCTACAGTACTTAATTTCCCTTGAAACTAAGAGGTGAGAGAGAAGAGGGGGCTGGAACTTTATCTGTCTCCTGCAGAATCAGATTCTAGACAGATAAATATTGTGGGGTTTTTGATTTCATGGTTAGATGGATATAACTCTCTTCAAAGATTAAAAAATTGAAAAAAAACCCCAACAAAAAGCCAAAACCTATGTCTGTAAATGGCTTTAAGTTGAAACGTAAGGTGACAGCTACATTCATTAGGCTTCCCACATCCATTGAAGGCTTGATTTGGGTCTGGAGAGGCACTTTGCCATAACTTTAACGCTCTTTGCAAAAGAAACAGCTTTGTTTTAGTTTTGCTGTAGTGTAACAACTAAGTGTCTTGTCTTCCCTAGTCTACTCCTTCTCCGTCTGCGGATCTGCTGGGTCTGGGTGCTGCCCCTCTCACCAATTCAGCTCCCCCACCGTCCTCTAGTGGTAGCCTGCTGGTGGATGTATTTTCAGATTCAGCTTCTGCAGTTGCACCTCTTGCTCCTGGTTCTGATGACAACTTCGCGAGGTAATTAAGTCACCCTGTAAGGAATCTGAAAAAGAATTTGTCTGTTTAAACAGGTGTAGAGGAAAAAACATAAATAACTTTCAGTTTTGTTCCAGCTTATTGAATGCATTTCTGGGTGGCAGTTGTGCAGCAAGAGAGGTGTTCTTGAACTCTATGCTGGATGCACTGTCTTTATTGAATACCTTCCTCTGTTCATGGAAAAAATGAGGCTGTAGTAATCAACCTGAGGACATTAGTCTTAATTTTCATGCTGGTTTTGCTTCTTTGTTAAACTAAGCTGCTTGTGTATCACAGTACATCTTGAATTTCGGGGTTATCTGACCTGATATGAGTACATTTATTCTCACCTTTTTTCCATAGAGTATTCTAGTGTCTTGCCACTTATGGCAAGGTGATACTGGAACAGTGAGATAGATTATATCCAGAGATCCTGGTTCTCAGAATTTAATTACTTAAATTGTTGTGCTGCTATTTGACAAACAGGTGTGAAAAGGGGAGAAAAAACCCAAGGGTTTTTTTTTCTTTTTTAAGGATATTTGATACAAGTATCTTCCTAACTACATTACCGGATGTAGTCAGGGAAATGTGTTATCCCTTTAATATTAAAAGCCACTGTGAATATGCTCAAATATTATTTGGCTAAAATTTTGGAAATAGTATAGATCGCAGAATGTCTTTTAAAAAAAAAAAAAAATCTGTTGCCTCATTGGCCAAGGAATATGTTACTGTTGTCAAACACCAAATTTTGAATGATAGCATGACAACTTGTAATGTATTTTAATATCAAAGATACAGTTAGGGAAACTAATCTGCCTGGATCATTGAGACTTCCATAAATTTCTATTAGGCAATGCATTGTTGCAGATTTGCAGTGATTGAGACTTGGTGCTGTGTTTTTCATGGAAGTCATTAGGCAATGTTTAGTCGTGGTACACAATACCAAGACTTTAAGAAGCTACAGATGTTTGTTAAAACATTTTATTTTTTTTAAAGTGGGAGAAAAAGAGAAACCAATACTAGTAGCTTCATAAACAAAAGTTACCTAAAAAGTTTTCTCTTTCTGCAGAAAAACTATAGCATTGCCCAACCCCTTCATCTGTCTGTAGATGATGAAATGCTTCTCTAATGATACTGAGAAGTTGCCTTTACAGTTTCCTGCCTCTTTTTAGTGCTGTTGTCACATTTGTTTCTAATCTGTTACTTGGGTAAGTCATGCTCTGTGTGCCAGTGTATTCTTGCCTACACTTAATACTTGTGTGGTTTTTAAGAGCTGATCGCACATCTGTAGCTAGAAGTGCCACTAAGGTGGTTGAGGCCTCTCTTCAAAGTGGACATTTGTAGTTTTTAATATGCATCTACAATTATGGTTTTGAACTAAAACTCTTTTGCTGTCACAATTAAACACCTAAAAGGACTTGGTTCTTTAAGAGTTGTAAATTTAAGCTACTAAACACCTTCAGCTGTCCCCTGTCTTTGGGAAGAATTGCTGGTTCCTAACAATCAGGGAGGGGTGGGGTGGGGGAGAGAAGTGGGGAAAAACCTTGCCTAATGCCTAAAACCTTTCTAGGTGTACTGAGCTAGGGCAGCTAATAAATTTTTCGTGCATTAAACTCAACAGTGGCATTTTTGAGGAAGGAGGTAAAAGAAATAACTAAGCACTAAGCTGTCTTTACTAACTCCTGCTATCTCTGTCGCTACTGCCTTTCTTCCTTTGTGCTGCCTGAACTAGCCCTGACCTGGCTTCATCTGAGGTAGTTTCTGAGGAACCAGCTGATACTGTGCATGATGCTGATGAGCTTTTTCACAAGTAAGCAATACTAAAACCTTGCAAGGCTGGGCAACTTCCAGAGTATCGCTATAAAGCAGAACTATATTGTGCTTTAACTTAATACCAGCAAAGCTAGAGAAACGTATACTGTCAGACTTGTGACTAGAACACCTCTGTAGATGCTGTGGATTTTGACAAGCTCGTGAATACACAGGTTAGAGTTGCCTTTGCGAGTCAGTGCTATCACACGCTGCTCTACAGTGAGGCAATACCAGTTGTATATTACGTTTCACAACTATTCACAAATAAAGGAAAATCAAGACTTAATTGTGAAAAATAGTCATATTTGGGTGTATGTTTTTAAGAGCCTTTTATGCAAAAGGCTGATGCTTACTGACCACCTCTTCTACTTCTAAGTGAAGGGTGACAGAAAGGAGTGAAATCACTGCAGAATGGGCTTCCTCTCTCAGAAAGGATTAAAAAAATACAGCTCTCAGTTTACTTACATGATACAGAACTGGTAAAACAAGGGATTCTTTTTTTCTTTCAGGTTTTAAACAGTCAAAGCTTCAAACTTTTCAATTCTGCACCAGCCTAATGAGTTTCAGAAGTTGTCAAGAATATGAATAAGAAAAATCCTAGTCTGTTGCCTGGTCCGTTATAGACAGTGTGTGTATATAGCATATTGTGGCTTCCTTTGTAGTTTCTCAGACATCCTAGCGATTAAAAATTTCAGTTCTTTTAGTGTCCTACAAGTGGTGGTTTTGGTGGTAAAAGTGGTTTTTCTAACTCTGCAGTTTTCTGCAAAGGCCTCTCTCACAGACTGATGCACTCTAGGTTAACCACAATCTTCATCCTCTGTGTAAACCCTGAATTTTGTGGTACTAAATATCATTTAATATGGCTCAATTTAAAACATGTTTTTCCTTCTCTTCCCCTAGGTTTGTGTGTAAAAATAATGGAGTCTTATTTGAAAATCAGTTGCTACAAATTGGATTGAAATCTGAATTTCGACAGAACCTGGGTAAGACTTTCAGGCCAAATGGTTAGTTGTCTGTATTATCAATCCCACACCTGCACAATATTGTGGATAGGACCTACTTTTCAGCCCCTTAGAGAGGGAAATGTGATTGATACCTAGCTTGTCTTCGGATCTTCAGTGTTTGTGTGTCCCTGGCTTCTGTGTGGTAGCTTTTTTCCTTAAGTTTTTTGGTTGTTTTGGTAGTTGAGATGAAATAGGACTGTTAAGTGTAAGCTCCAGTTCTTGCTGCCTGTTTGTAAGGCTGGTACAGCCTTGCAGGACCATTTTCCTCAATTTCCATATCTTCCACTGTAGCTTATTGTAATAATGTTATACACAACATATTTCAGACTTGTCTATCATAATACATTAATGTATGAGATACTGAAAGCATCTAGGAATTAGCTGGGAATTGATTACAGGTGAGCACTAGGACTGCTTGCTTCTGCTCTTCTGCATCACTTTTGGTACCATAATGGGTTCTTTACATAAAATGTAACGTTCTCCAGCAACTGGAAGACTTCTACTGACTATTTAACTGCCTGTGTGACAACTCCCATGGGAGAGGTATGGGGACGCATTTTAATCCATTACTTTATTTTGAACTGTGAATATATCGGCAAGTTAAACCATGTAAATCACACTTCGGTCTTGGAAGTTGTTTTAAAAAAGGTAGAAAGGCAGTGTACTGGATACTGAAGTACTTCTGGTTCACACATGGTTGCATGTGACATGCCTGAAAATTCTGATGTCTCTTATTTTCTTTCTAGGACGTATGTTCATATTCTACGGTAATAAGACATCAACGCAGTTCTTGAATTTTACTCCAACTGTAATCTGCTCAGATGACCTACAGTCAAATATCCTTAAATACCGTAGCATGTGTCTGTTCTTATTTGGGTTTTGTGTTTTACGTTGCACAAAATTATAATAAAGTTGCTGGATTGAGGCATGGTGTCTTTGAACATGAAGAAATGAAAATCTGCTGACAACTTTTTAAAGTTCATGTAGAAAAAACAAGTCTTGAGCAGAGATGGAAGATTCTCTCCTTAAAGCTCTGGTTATAAACACAAGTTTTACTGTTGAAATAAGAAATTAGGCTGAATAAATATGTAATATAGCTAGCTTTCTCCACTGTCATGAAGTAGTAGGAGTGCAGATACGGTGGTGTTCAAGTCCTGCATTAACAGATAACCTTAAACTTGAGATAGAGGCAGAATGTGCAGTACATAAAGATGATAATACTTAAATAACCTCTTAGTTTACCATTTGTTCTTAATGCTTGGTAATGCAAACTTAGGCTTTCTGGGAGTCTGTAATCAAATCAAGCTTGTTTGACTCAAGCCATCACTGTAACAATCACTTCAAAATCAGACGATCCAGTGTTTTTTATTGTGAAGTCTGTATCCTCATACCCTTTTTGGGGCATCTTTCTTTAGGAATATCAAAAAAACCTGAGAATTGTGAGGGTTATTCTTTTTATGTGTGTCAGTGTGAAGAAGAAAACCCAAACAAAACCCCCCTAAACACTGAACTTTTTTTCTGTACAGAAATTGAGCTTTGAATATTCAGTTGCAGATAGAGGATGAGAGGACATGATGCTAATGCTTCACGTGGCTTATTGGAGGGCTTGCTTTTTTAAAAAAAAGTTACCAATTAATTGACCAGTTTCCTTAACCACTTCTTATGCCTGAATCTTCAGACAAAACCTGTTGACCCCACAGTGGATGGAGGTGCACAGGTTCAACAGGTTGTGAACATTGAATGTGTGTCAGACTTTATGGAAGCTCCAATCCTGAACATTCAATTCAGGTAAAATACAGGATTCAAATGCTGGTTAATTAATTAGATGAAGGTACTGATTTTTTTCTGGTCCTTAGACGGATAGAATATGGATGCATGAAGTTTTCTTGGGTAGAAGACTTACTTGAAAAGAATTAATCTAACAAATTTGTAAGCTTTTAGAGGAGGTAAGGGATCCATTTGGAACAATGTGGTTTAAAAAAAACCCCAGATAATTAAGAAGCAGCTACTGATAAAATGTCTCCATGACTTCTCTTTCCGCTACCCATATAAAACAAGTCTTCCTGTTTGCTTAAGAAATCTTGACAGGAATATATGTGGTAACTTCTCCCTTCTGGAAATAAAGAACATTTCTGCAAACAGCTTGGACTGCAAATGCATGCAGCCAAGAATAGAATCGTGTTATGTCCACTCAACATCACCCTTTGGGGAAATCCTGATTTCTGAGCTACATTGTTATTCTCGTTTAAACTGGTTCATACTGGTGTTTTTTTCACAGGGATATATTTCTCACCACTTTGGGTGCACTCTAGAAGGATAACAATGATGTTGAAAATTAGATCTTTTTTGAAAGTTCTGCCAGTTTACTTTCATGTGCCATCTAAGCAGAGTAAATGAATTTCTTTAGCATTGGATTAAAACTGTATCTTAGAAATCACATTATCTCCAGGTAGATTCTATTTGTAAACAATTGGACCTTAGTGTTCATTCCCAACTGTGTATGCAGCCCCTTGTGAGCAGTCTCTCAGTCTGTGTTCTTCCTATTCTGTATGCAGGTATGGTGGAACATTCCAAAATCTTTCAGTAAAGTTACCCATCACACTGAATAAATTTTTCCAGCCGACAGAGATGTCTTCTCAAGACTTTTTTCAGCGTTGGAAGCAACTAAGCAAGTAAGACTCTGTCTATACCAGCATTTGGGGCTCTTGTGGTGGGTAAAGGCCAGTGTGGTAGTTTGACCCTGACTGGAGGCCAGATGCCCACCAAAGTTGCTCTATCACTCCTCTTTTCAGCTGGACAGGGGAAAAAATAGATATTGAGAGGCTTAGGAGTCGAGATAAGGACAGGGGAGAGATTGTTCTGCAATCAGCGTCATGGGCAAAACAGACTCAACATGGAATAAAGGAAGGAAAACTAATGTATTACACTATACACACAGTGAAACCAAAGTTGGATAATGAGAAGTGCGGCCAGATCTTAAAGCATCTACTCACCTCCCCCCATCCTTCCCTTCTTAGCAGACTTCCCTTCAGTCATGATATCTCTCCCTTCTTCCCCCCCACATTGTGGCACAGGTGGGCAGGGAATGAGGGTTTCACTCAGTTCCAACAAACAAGTTGTTCTCCTCCTGGGGTGGTGGTGGGGGGGGTGCATTCTTCCCCTTCTCCAGTATGGGGTCCCACTCATGGGGGACAGTCCTCCACAAAATTCAGAATGTGAGTCCTTTCCCACAGGGCTTCAGCTCCTCGCCAGGTGCCTCAGCATGTATCCTTTCCATGGGGTGCTGACCTTCAGGCCCAGACTGCTCCAGCCTGGGTCGGTCTCTTCATGGTCTGCAGGTTTCGCTGCTAGTAGCTCGCTCCAAAGCGGGCTTACCACAGGGTTCTTCAGGTGTCTCCACCTGCTCCAATGTGGGGTCCTCCCAAGGCTGTAGATGGTATCTCTGCTCCTTGTCATCATTCATGGGCTGCAGGGGGATAGCCTACTTCACCATGGTCTTCTCCACTGGCTGCAGGGGAATCTTTCTCTCTGGTGCCTGGAACACCTCATTTCCTCCCCTGCCTTCTTCCCTGGCCTTGGTGTCTGCACAGTTTCTTACATCTTCTCACTCTCTTCTCTGTCAAGAAGCAGCTGCTTGCAGGTTTTTTCCTCCTAAATGTGATTCCCAGAGGCACTGTGACCATCACTGATTGGTTTGGCCTTGGTCAGCAATGATGCCAGCCTTGAGTCAGCTGGTGTTTACTCTCTGGGGCCTGCAGAGAGCTTCTAGCTGCTTCTTGCAGAGGTCACCCCTGCAGCACCCCCTTCCACCAGAACCCAGCCATGCAAAACTACGACAGACAGAAAAAGGGTATTTTGTGAATGTAGCTGATGCAGTGCCCTATCCCATGCTTAATCCTCTGAGTTGAAATGTCCCAGTATAATTAGTAGCTATTGAACAATGCCGTACTAATACATGTATTCTATCATGCATTTGTCTTTCCTTGCAGTCCAAAACAAGAAGTACAGAATATCTTTAAAGCAAAACACCCAATGGATGCTGAGATCACAAAAGCAAAGGTGAGTAGTAATGTATTATTAAGTTGTAGTGTAAGGGTAGTCATATAAGCAAACTTTGGTCATCTTGGTTTACGTGGCAATTGGATCATCCTGTTAAAGTGTAAGTCCGTGTTGGCTCAGACCCTTAGCAGTGTTGGGATGAACCGACTGTTTTTCAGTGTGACTTGAATTAGATACAGTCTTCAATAGCAGCTGGAAACTTGAAGCTATTTAAGAAAACAACAATTTGGCACTTAAAACTGAATTAGAAGATACTTCAAGCCTTAAGTTATATTCAAGTTGGGAGTTAGAAAAGAAAACAGGCAACTATTTGTAGAACAGTCTGCCTTAGGCAAAACAGAGGTGGCTAGTGTAAGACAGGGACAGCTTTATCAAAAACAGAGGAGGTTTATGTTGACTCACATTCCTCAGTTGCTTTTAAGAAGAAAATTTTTTTTAGGAACAGCTCACTATCAGGGTCACTGTGTTACTTCAGAAATTTGTTGTAATAAGATAGGTAAAGAATAATACTTCAACATCTTGAACACTTCAAATAAAAATTAGACTCTTACTTGCTTTCCTAGTGATGAAGGCTGTGCTTGGGCAGACTTGGTATTGGTGTCCCACAGTGCCCACATCTAAACCTTCTGGTATTCTTTCATAGATAATTGGCTTTGGATCAGCCCTACTTGAGGAGGTAGATCCCAATCCTGCCAACTTTGTTGGTGCTGGTATCATACATACAAAATCTACTCAGATTGGATGCTTGCTGCGCCTTGAACCCAACCTCCAGGCACAGGTATTTGTATAAATATCTACAGCTTAAATGCAAATTCTTGTTTGCAGTAAATACCAGTGTGTATCTGAAACTCAGGAAGGTATTTATTTACTGTCACGATTGCAATAGCTAATTGTGACTGCAGACTCCAAAGAAATGAAATGGTAGCAGCTGATCCTAGCCTAGTTTAAGCGGCGCTTCGTGTCAATTCTCTTTCCTCTTGGAAGAGATCATTGTATTATTCCAGACTGTTCATGGAGTCTCACCTTCTCTTGAAGGTTCAAACATTTAATGTTACTGTTTTGTGCATCTTGAACAAGATAAAGTATGGTTCCATTTACCATTTTAAATTAATGAAAGAATGATTGACTAAGAGCAAACCGTAAGCAAACGAGCACAATGTTAAGGAAATTTTCCCTCGAGCTTTTTGATAGAGGCCTAAAACTAAGCTTTGGGTTTTAAGTCTCCTGTTTTCTGAAGAAGGTGTTAGAGAGTCTTTAGGCTTTTCCACAACATTTACTGCTCTTAAAGAAAAAACTTTAGACACCACCATGCTGTGAAAGCCAAAACTTATCAGAACAATCTCAGCAAGGGTTTGAAGATGCACTCTGGCCTGTGGTTGGAAAAAGCGGTACTACTCAGTAGCTGGCTGCCTCTGAATGTTTTAAACTGAGGTCTTTTCTGTACCAAAACAAGTGAGGTAACGGGTAGCTTTCGCTTACTGACTATGTATTCATTTAGTGCCAAGCTGTGTTTAAAAAGTAAATAATATCTTATGTTCTTTTTCAGATGTATAGGCTCACACTACGAACAAGTAAAGAAGCCGTATCTCAGAGATTATGTGAATTGCTGTCGGAACAGTTTTAATATTAATCATGTCAGTTCTGGGTTTTCCATTTATATCACTGTCATCATACTGCAAATAAATGTCTTGTACATCACTGTCTGAGTACTGCAATGTTAACCATTACCAGCTCCCTGCCTTAATAGGACTTGACCCTTGTTTGAAATTAGGACTATAAATTGTACAGGGAAGTGACTTTTTACATTAAAAATGGAGTTTAGGGTGTTACACAAAGGATGAGAGGGCTGTTTGCTTTTTTGCTTTTTTCTTTTTGCAGAGGTCAGGCTTTTAAACCTGTTAAAGGGAAATGGATTCAGATGTGGTGACCAAGGATTTCAACTGGAAGTAGCTAGTAATGTACTGCTGTGGTGCCTTTAACAGGTACTCCCTCTGCTGTGAGCTGAAAGAAACCAATGTAATGCTGCTCAGTAAGGTTAAGACTTTAGTAGAGTCAAAACTTTGTCAAGTTGAATGTTGCCACAAGTCTTGTACTGGATGGAAGGGCAGATTCTAAGATGGGTTTGAACCTCATTTGAGTGAACATTTAAGTTGCGTGTCACAAATCTTTGTATTTGAAAAATGCCACAGGGACAGAGTCTTAAAGTATTAATCTTGTAATCCTTTACATCTTAATGTTTTCTGATCTTTGGAAAGTGGATTGAACACAAAAGCTATTCTTAATCCTTCTGCTTATCTCAGATAATGAGGTGAGCTTCTCTGGTAGGTGGTGAATGACTACATGCTTGTTCATTTTTAGTCAAGCTGAAGTTAAATATTTTGTCCTGTGTTTTTTCTGTTTCTCATCAGACTTCTCAAGTAACGGTCCTAATGATGTGATATAACTAACTGCAGAGTCTAGCATAAAAGAAGTGGGAAGAAATAGGCCCTTGAAGGGCTGTAAGGCATGCACTCTTTTAGATGAAAATATAATTTTAAATAATATTTTTTTCCTTCGTGTACAGTAATGTTAAAACTTAAGAGGTTGAATAACTGGTATTTGAACAGTTCACTGTCTGGTGGTGGTAGTAGAAATACCCAACATTCTGTAGTAGGCTTGTGTTGAGACAGGGAGTAGATGGCCCAAAAATGTTCAGCTTTTAGAGTGGTTTTTACAACCAGAGCCTATATTACTTGTTCCACATCAGCAAACTCCATGCAGGCTCTGCAGAACTAAGTGGGCACAACTTTGGTTCACACCCCTCAAGCCTTGGGATGCAGCAAAGGCTGCTAAAACAAAGCAGGTGAGGTAGTGCAGTTAGAAACTGTGGGCAGTTGTCAGCGAGAGCTGCAGGTCGTGATGAACTGATGTGAGAAGTGAACTCGGACCAAGCTTTGCTTAAGGTTATTTAAAAGAAGCCTGGGACTGGTGTCTCACAACATATATGGCCAGGTATGCCCATGAAATAAAGGTTTTGAGAGGTAGTGATGACACTGAGGATACATTTAAATGCGGCTCCTGTCATGCTGCCCAGTGCACAGCAGGGGACAGGATTCCACAGGATTGAGTGTGCCTTGCTTTTTTCTTCAGTGCTTTGAGTTAAGTGATGAACTAGGTGACTGTAATTTGGTTTGGTTGAAGGCTAATGATTGTGCTTGAGTGCAAATGAGAAATAAGGCACAGAGGTTTGGTGGTGGTGTGTGGATTTTGGGAGATTTTTTTGTGCTTTTTTTTGTTTGTTGCTGTTTTCCAGAAATGACTGGTAACTATGGATACTTGGCTTTTGACCTGGTCTTTGTCCAATGGTTCTCCTGAACTATTGGCCTTTTTATGACTTTTCAAGTAGCTAATCAGGACTGTTTGATCACAAACATTGTCTTTGAAAATCTTCCTGAGCAGTTCCTGCAGTCAGGTTGGGCAGTTGGCAGAATGCTAATGGACTTACCTTATGTTTTGTTCCTGGGAGGCCATATGTCTCTATCAGCCCTCTTATATTAAAAATCTGATGTGCTGAACTAAAGGGAGTCTTTGCTAAGACAGAGGGAGGAGCTTCTATTTAATTTTTTTCCAAATACCGTTGTGTATCTGTCCCCGAAAATGTTCTGTGCCCTCATTAAAGGACACCTTGAAACACTGCACTACTTTGGTTCACTATGCTTTGGGTCAAGCTGTGCTAAAATGCCCATTAAAAACCTGGGAAGGAAGGGGGTAAGGGAAAGCGTCTCTTCAGTGCTGACTGTGTTAAGTTTCTGACTGTTCATGCTTTGTATTACATGTCAGCTCAATGAAGCCATGAGCAGAAAAGTGAACAAATTAAGGACAAATACTTGATTTTTTTTTTGTGAATGATGGTTAGCTTACCAAAGTGATGTATCCCGTCAAGCAGACGAAGTAATTTCTGCAGTAAACAGTGTTATTGTTTAAGTACAGTATTTTCAGGCATTGACATGTGAAAATAACTGAATAGCAAAACAGGTAGCGTATGTTCATTCTTGACCTACACTCCAGTATGTAACATTTATGGTGATTGTCTTATTTGTATAAAACAAAGTTCTGTCAAAATAAGTGGAAAATTTTCATATAGAAGACTATATATTAGACTATATTCATCAGAAGACCATATTAAGATTAAATAAATGACTAGAACAGTAATCAAACTGTCCTCTTTTGTCTGGGGGCATGCAAATGTAAAGAATACTTGCATGGAATGGTTGTTATGGAACAACAATTGATGTATAATGGTAAATTCCTTTCTGCAAACTACTGGTGGGTTGTATTGCGTTGAGTCTTACCTTGCCTGTAGTTCTCTGCTCCCCCGGTGAGTTTGTTTATGGCTTTTTTTGTTGGTGTGCTTGGTCACATGCTATAAAAACTCTGCTGTAAAAAAAAAAAACAAAACCAAACCCCAAACAAAAAACAAACCCACCTTGATGTAAAATCTTTCTTCCTATAGTGTGTAACAACAGTAAGTATGTTAACAGTACATGCTGCAGTAAACTGGTGTAACAGTGGGGTCTGGTTGAGTGTATGAAGCACACATTTGTATTACACACAGGCAGGACTTGTCAAAAAAAATGATGTCGCTGTAAAAGAAGAGTATCTAAACTGCTAATTAATCTTACTCAAACTTTAAATGTATGCTTCCGGTTCCTAGTACTTCTCTAAAACTTGCTAAAATAAAAGAAAAAATACCTGGGCGCTATGAGCTTCTGTGCGTTCATACAACTTGTTCTTAAATGAATTGCTCCCTGCTAGCAGCAAGTAGGAACCACGTGTGAGCGAGCTACCCGTGTTCTCTTTAGGCAGAGTCAGGCTGATTACTTGCAGAGAACTAACTACCCTGCAAACTTCTGCTGTGTCTAAAAGTCACTATGTGTCTGCCATATTTATTGGAAGTGTCTCACCACATTAAGGGTACATGTAGAGACCTCACCATTATCTTTTGGTTCATGTAGCACCTTGCCTTCTGACAGCAGCTGTGTAAGGGTGACAAGTGTAAGTGGTGTGTCCACTTTCAAAGGAAAGGGATTGGGGTCACCTCAGGTGTCTCTTCTGCCAGTGAAGTAATGGGCTATTCCACAGGTCCTAGTTCAACTGTAGTTTATTTTTATTGGAAGTAATTGGTCAAATAATGAGAAATTAGACACAGCTAACTTGATTTCTTCTGCTTTATTTGAAAGTCAGATTTGTTTTATTGCAATATGTTTAGCCAGTCTTTACCCTCTGGTTAAACATCACTCTGAGCAAGGTGTCACAGTCTCTGATAGGATCTTCCTTCTCAAGCCCTACCCTGCCCATTCTTTTTTCCTTTTGTTTTGCTCCTGAACGCCCCCTGCCCTCCCCTTTAACCCCCATGTGATCAGGAATAATTTATCTGTTAGCTCCATTGACACTCCAGGTAGTTGCTCGGGAAGCCTCACTGCAAGGCTGTCATGTATAATCAACAGAAGAGAACTCCCAGCAATAAGCAGTCACTGTGGAAGTATTAAATTGTGATCAGTGGATAATTTTTTTTTTTTCAAAAAAAAGTATCTGAGGCCATCTGGAGGTCTGGCTAGTGTGTGCAAGACTCAAAGTCACAAATACAGCCACTAAATACAATTATTTCTGTAATGAGCCTTTTCCCAGGGTCATCTGGGTCTTGGCATGGTAGTTGGAATTCCTTCCTAAGAAGCTGAAGTGGTCTACAGCAGCCACATACTGTGTTGACAGTCATCTTCTCCACATCCAACCTGTTTAGAAGAGAGGGAGGATCAGTTAGGATCTGCATTACAGGATTTTAGGCTTTCCAAGTATTTGAACTTACTTTTCTTATGGTGGGGCATTTAGAGGAAGGGGAAACTGTGGGTTGTGCTAACAATTCTGTCAACTACAGAACTACAAACAGTGCAACAATTTACTCTTAAGGTTTTCATGATGACTGCTGCAGGAGCTCAGGTGTATTGAGCTGCTGCTTTACTTTCTAAGACTGAATTTTCAGAGGCCTTGCAGGCCTTAGGTCTCACACCTCGCCGCAAAACTAACAGTATTTGATTTCCACTTCTGAAAGCCATAAAGTAACCATCTATTTGAATTTTTTTTCTAGTGGTGCACTTGGTCTCTAGCATGGTGGGCTAACAAACTGCACATATTCCTCTCATGGAGGAAAGAAAGCCCCTCTTCCTCTCTGAATTGTTAGCACCGGAATCTAAGCTGCTGACTGTGTAATGTCAGCTCTGGGCTGTGAGGTCCGTTAACACACTAGAGGTAGATTTGTACATATCTTGCTGAATCAATGGGAATAAAGCGCAGGTTGGTGAAGTGATTGCTTGAGTAAGCAGGTGAGGTACCCATTCTCTTCTGATTGTACTGTGCTTTTCTGACTGTTTGGCCAATTGTGCTGCTGGATTTGCCCTTTTCTTTTTCTTGTCAGTGGGAAGCTGTATAAATGCAGGCCAGCATTCACCTATGGGCATGGAGTTAAGGAAACTGTTGCTGTACAAATCTCTGTGAAGGGGAGAAAAGTCTCCTTGGTTTCTGTTAAAATGCCTTCTGAGCGCAGCTTAGTGATTGTGATAAACCTTCCTCCAGGCTTAACAGGCCTTTTAAAAGCACTTAAGACACAAACTCAGGTTTCTAAATGCTTGGAGGACACCCGAACTCACTCTGAAGGGGGTGTATTTGCTTGGGGGGTTGGAAATATAACAAATGTGGTGGGTTTTTTTTTTCCCCCCAAAGAACTGAACCCTACCATACTGCAGCAGTGAGTTTAGCTTTATTGAAGCCTTGATTCCCTATCTGAACAGTCTCCTAATGAGCAAGCAGAACTGCAAACACTGAGACAGCACGCTTGTACCTATAAAATATCACTGAATGACACTATTAAGCATCATGAGACAACTGATGTGACATCATGTATTTTAGTGAGATAAATCTTTTATCTTGCTGTCTTAGCTATTTGTAGTCTAACTGACGTGCAGCACTGATGCCTGTTGTTTGGTTTTGGGGGGTTGTTGGTATGGGGTTTTTTTTTTCAACAAACTCACACAAGGAACGTTGTCTCACTCCCTTAAACTGCAAATCCCTGGGTACTAAGTGACCTTATTAGCGTTGTTTCTAGTTAGCTGGCTTATACTGCAGCATTATATTGCTGGGTAGATGCCAACCACGTTTTTCTCCCTGAATTATAAAGGAGCTGGTAGTTAATAAATATCCCTACTCATAGATGGCCAGGTAAGAAAAAGAAACACCTTTGGTACCACACAATCTCTCAACTGTCCTTACTTTGTTGAGGACTGGCACGATCCTTCACACCGGCTTAAAGTGACGTTCGTTGAACAGCCTTTGTAAGTTATTTTTTCTTCATATTGGAGCTCTCTACAGCGCTCTGTCAAATGCAAAAAAGAAACAATGGTAGCAGAACTTTTTAAGTCATCCTGAGTGACGGCTGCTGGAGGCCAAACCCCTCCGTACTTCCCTTCCTGGAAAACCATTCCTATTGCATGGGACGGTTAACAAGTCCCAAGTAAGTAACACAGCAAGAGAAGGTTTGAAACTAGGTACTTGAAGGTACCTGAAACAGTTGTTCTCCAGGGTAGCTAAGAAAATACAAGTTCCTGAAATTACATATCCTGCCCAGTTCTAGAGAAAAATAACGTAACCTGAAGGCTGTAATGTGTTGGAGGTGAGGTTGCACCCTCTTTACACAGAAAAAGAGAACAGTGAAAGTGATACATGACAGGAGAGAAGGCAATAGGGAAGGAAGCCATATGATGTGGCTAAAGTACACTTTTTGTGAGTTGGCTTCTCCTCTGTACGTTGAATTCTTCCAAAAGAAAATGCCTGCTAGCTGAACTTGAGATGTTGGCCTTTCTCTAGGCTCTCAAGCACTGGTTAAAGCAAACCATACAGGAACCATACAAGAAACCCACCTGTGTGGGTAATGCAGCTGTCATTCTGGGTCATTCTTAGCAGGGTTAACCCTGTTCTTGGAAGCACTGAATGAAACCTGTCTGCCTCACTGTTTCTGAGTAGGAACAGAAGCCAGGACTCTGCTACCTGTACAGAGCAGAGTTAAAAATGTACAGGTACCTTGTACAGCCACAGTGGTGTTCCTGACTCCTGTACTGTACAGTCTAAACCAGGGCAGTTCCATTTGAAACCAGGAGGGAGAATGTTGCTTTGTGTGCCTCCCTTCACATGAAATGCTGCAGAAACTGTACAACGAGGTATTATTCCTTCAGTTAAAACATCTTTCAGCTTTAATGATGCACAAGAGACAAAAAAAAGTCACCATAAAAACTGAGAAAACTGTATCCTGCAGAAGGGATGCCAAAAGTGCTCCCACGTGCAGGAGTGTCTGAGAGAAGGAGGAGAGGACTGCAGGGTAAGCCAAGAGAGAGCCTGTCTCATTAAAAGGCATCTTAACCCATTTTTGAGATTTACGGTAAAACCGAGGGTTCTGTGGCTATCCTGATAGGCATCCTGTCACCCTCCTTAACTCACACCTTCTAACGTTTACATCAGTATGCAGCGGGGAACCTCTTGCTGTGAAATCGGACTACTCTGCAAGAAGTAACTGCAGGAAGGACAAAAAGAAGCAATAGGGTCAATGCACTGAAATAGTTTCATAGCTGCGGGTTGTCATACACTCATGAAGGAAAAGATGTATGTGCTAAACACAAAAGCATTAATGTAGGGAATGACATGGATATACTTTACCTTGTGGCACTGTTAATGGTACACCAGAGGGCAAAGATGTTATGAGTCTAAAGGGGAAAGGAGGCGCTGATGTGGTGCGGGTAGTGGTTAATGTTGTTGTTTTCAAAAATGTCCTTGCAGTGGCCTCTGTAGAAGCAGAGGTAGTAACACTAGGAGCAAAAGTAACTGTTGTAGATAAAACAGTTGGGATCAAAACTGGAGTGAACTTGGCAGAGATAGTGTAAGGAACTACCACTGAGGATGTTTTGCCATGGGGGGTAAATGTCATGTTTTGGGAGGGAAAATAGGTAGTGGTCTCAAGAGACCTCAGTGTGGGAGTAGTGAGGGGCTGAGGTGTAAGCATTGCTGTGCTACTGGTAGGAGACAAAACAGATGATGTGGAAGTGGTGGCAGAGGGCAGCCAGGTGCTGAGGGAGCTGCTGGGGGCAGGCAGAGAGCTGGGACTTGGAGATGTCCTTGTCAGAGGGACTTCAGTGCTGCTAGTGGGGTTGGCCTCTGTGGAGACAGAGGTCTCAGAGGTGGTGCTGGCAGAGGTGGTCTTCTGCGTGGTGAGAGGAGGCACAATGTGTGGCACAGTTGTCTTTTTGTGGGTGAAGGCTGTTAAGAGAAGGACAGGTCAGCAGATGAGGGCAAGAGAGGGACAGCAAAGGAGGTGTGCAGAATCGCTCTGCCAGGGGGGCAGGTCTGTACTGTGCTGCGTCTTGCTAGTCAAGACTAAAGAACAGGGTTCTGGTTTCTTCCCTCAGGCTCCTATCTAGTTTTTCCCAAAAAAAGGGGGATAAGTACAGTGCCTATAGCATGCCTTACAACATGCAAACACCCTCTGCCCAGAAGAGGACCCTCTACGGATCTCCATGTATCACAGAAGCTCACAGTCCAGGCCAGTTAACAAGCAAAAAAAGGAGATATGCTTCACAAGCTGGAAGGAACCAAGTCAAACTAAGTCTTACTCTAAAACCACTCTGAGGCTCCAACCAGTCCCCAGTTTCAGGATGTCAGTCGGGATATTAATACTGCATCACTGAGTTAAGAGCAACTAAGCTTTATACTTAATAACCCACACTGTGCAGTCATTCAGCCACGTCAGATGTTGTCTCGCCATCTGTATGGAAGGTGAACTGCAGGTGGCATCCCAACCCATGGGGAGAGCCTCTGACAGCAGACCTGCTGCTCTGAGAGAAACCAAATCAAAAAAGCTCTCAAGGGACTCCACTTATACCTGTGGTCACAAGTGGTAATTTGTCCTTCCAATGACCAAAGACCTCGGGTTTAATACCTGTCAAACTAAATGGCCATTGCCAAACAGCCATAATTCAAACTGCAGTGGGAAGGGTTTCCAGGAGGCTTTATCAGGGTGGGTATGCATGCCAAGCGTGTCTCCTCCTGAGGGACAGGATAGTGTCTGGGTGCTCCCAGGAAGGTGGGTCAGAAACTCTGGGAGAAACTGGTACCCTTGGATCAAAACAATGTCTGGCAAGGCCAAAATGCCAGGGAAATTGGAACAGTATGAAATGTAGATAAATTAGGAAACAAACTCCTGAGTGGTGTATGCAGGGGAGAAGGAACAAAGGATGCATGGAAGGAAGGATGGAAGCAGGAGAGCTGTGCAGGACAGGCAGAGCAGTGGAACAGGATGGAGTGAGCCTTACCAGGGTGTGAGCTCAGCCATGTTGAGGACACAGTTGAGGAGGGGGAAGAAGCAGACGAAGGCAGCGGGCTGGTTTTGGCTGTAGATGGCGTAGAGGACATTGGTGCAGGAGACTCTTTTGGAGCACTCGTAGTTGTGGAGGAGGGCTTGGGCATTAATGTTGTAGGGGTAGGCCTGGGTCTGGTGGTTGTTACAGATGTGGAAGTGGTGGCAGATGGCAGCCATGTGCTGAGGGGGCTGCTGGGGGCAGGCAGAGAGCTCGGGTTTGGAGATGTCCTTGTCAGAGAGACTTCAGTGCTGCTAGCAGGGCTGGCCTCTCTGGAGACAGATGTCTTGGAGGTGCTGCTGGCAGAGGTGGTGGCAGTGGTCTTCTGTGTGGTGAGAGGAGGCACAATGTGTGGCACAGTTGTCTTTTTGTGGATAAAGGCTGTTAAGAGAAAGCACACATCACTTTAGGGTGAGGACCAGAGAGGAAGGCAAAGAGGTGAGTAGAGTAGCTTTGGTGGGGTCATGTGCAGGAAAGGCAGCATCTTTTCTCTCTGAGTCTGGATTATAAGGCAGAGGAGCAGGGGTCTTGTTCTATCCCTCAGGCGTCTGCCTGGTTTCTCCCAAGAAGGTGGGGGTAAAGGACAGCGCCTCAATGGTGCCTTCCAAAATGCATCAGCTTCTGCCTCTCCCAAGAAGAGGACATTTACGGATATTGTGTGTCCCTCCAAGGAACAGGGACAGTGTACAGCCTGCACCCAACCAGTCAGTCAGACCAGGCTCAGTGGGATAGACCCATGTCCCTGGTTCAAACCAGGGACAAAGTGCTGATGACAATGGAAATAGGAACAAAGCTCAAGTAGGAAACCAACAGCTGAGCAGTGTCTGCGGGTGACAAGGAACTCAGGAAGAAAAGATGCATGGAAGGAAGGATGGAAGCAGGAGAGCTCTGCAGGACAGGCAGTGCAGTTGAACAGGATGGAAGGAACCCTACCAGGGTGTGAGGAGCTCAGCCATGTTGAGGACACAGTTGAGGAGGGGGAAGAAACAGACGAAGGCAGCGGGCTGGTTTTGGCTATAGATGGTGCAGAGGACTCTGGTGCAGGAGACTCTTTTGGAGCACTTGTTGTTGTGGAGGAGGGCTTGGGCATTAATGTTGTTGTAGGGGTAGGCCTGGGTCTGGTGGTTGTTGCAGATGTGGAAGTGGTGGCAGATGGCAGCCATGTGCTGAGGGGGCTGCTGGGGGCAGGCAATGAGCTGGGGCTTGGTGATGTCCTTGTCAGAGGGACTTCAGTGCTGCTAGCAGGGCTGGCCTCTCTTGAGACAGATGTCTTGGAGGTGCTGCTGGCAGAGGTGGTGGCAGTGGTCTTCTGCGTGGTGAGAGGCGGTACAATGTGTGGCACAGTTGTCTTTTTGTGGGTGAAGGCTGTTAAGAGAAGGACAGGTCAGCTGAGGATGAGTTCAAGAGAGGGACATCAAAGGAGGTGTGCAGAATCGCAAGAGGGGCAGGAACACAATGTTGCCACGATTCTTCCTTGGAAAGACAATGCAGAGGGCCTCCGACAGTTGCCCTTAGGGACCTGTCTGGCTTCTCCCCAAAAACAGGAGAGAGAATGACAGCACATAAATGGTGCCGTCCAACATGTGAGCATCCTGTGCCCCTCCTAAGAAGAGGACCCTTTTTGGGGCTGTGTGTGTCCCTCCAAGGCACAGGGACAGCGTACAGCCTGCACTCTCTCAGGGAGGCAGGCCAGGCTCCGAGACTCTCCAGGGTCAGACCAAAGGCAGGCCACACAAAAGTTTCAATGCCACAAGAATTGGGAATGCAGGAAATACAGGTTAGGTGGGAAACAAACTCCTCAGTGGTGTTATTGGGTGAGAGGAAAGATCAAAAGAAGCATGGAAGGAAGGATGGAAGCA
>VZTU01033548.1:1662-30320 GCA_013400835.1 Zapornia atra
CTGCCCGCACCCTACAGCAAGCAGCAATGCGGGAGAGGGGACACAGCTCCCGGAGTCATCCCAGCCAGCACCGCTAATCCGGCCTCTCCCTAGCAGATTATTTTTAATCCTCCCTTCAATCCAGTCCAAACCTCGCTGGGCTCTTGGGAGAGGAAAGAGGAAGCCAGTAGCAGATCTTGTTTTGATCTCGCGTTTGCTTTGCCCTTTCAAAAACATTTGCACGTGAAAATAAAAGTGATAAACAACAATACCAGGTAGTTCTAGCTACAGAACGGGAGCGAGGATGCAGAGCTGCTGGGATTGCCCGGAGCTGGGGGGTGGAGGGTGGGGGTGTCAGCAGGACAAGCCCTAGCAAGAAGAAAGGAAAACGAGCACCCGAAAAGGGCCGCTCCACTGGGTCTCCTTGTAGATTTATAGGGGCTTAGCTGATCACTCCGTACGTGATGACAACTCCCTCTGGGAGGGAGAGCTGGCGCCGGTCTCCGCTCGCCGGCAGCCCCGCTCCCGCAGCCCCGGTGCAGGGGCCGGTGCCGGCGGTCGGGCGGAGTGGGGCAGCGGGTGACGGCTCTCGCCTCCCCTCTCCCCGCAGGTTTGGTTCCAGAACCGCAGGATGAAGGACAAGCGGCAGCGCCTGGCCATGACCTGGCCTCACCCAGCCGACCCGGCGTTTTACACCTACATGATGAGCCACGCAGCGGCCACCGGCAATTTGCCCTACCCGTTCCCGTCCCACCTGCCCCTGCCCTACTACTCCCACATGGGCATCGGCGCCACATCGGCCTCCGCCGCCACTCCCTTCAGTACCCCCCTGAGGCCGCTGGACACCTTCAGGGTCCTCTCCCACCCCTACCCTAGACCAGAACTGCTGTGCGCATTCAGACATCCCTCTCTCTACCCTGCCCCAACTCATGGACTCAGCAGCGCCGGGGGCAACCCCTGCTCCTGCCTGGCTTGCCACAGCGGCCAGTCCAACGGGCTGGCGCAGAGGCCCTCCGGTTCAGACTTTACCTGTTCGGCCACAACCAGGACTGACTCTTTCCTCACTTTCACGCCCTCTGTGCTGAGCAAAGCCACCTCAGTTTCCATGGACCAGCGAGAAGAAGTACCTTTAACGAGATAAACGTTCGCCTCAGGGTTATTAAAAACTCGCCCCTTTCCCAGGCTGCTTCCTCGAGTTAATGTACCTACAACCGATGTTTATTTAATCGTGGTCTCTCCCCAGAAGTGGACACCTAAGGAAAAAAGAAAAAAAAAAAAAAAAGACTAAAAATAGCTCAGTCCCAAAAGGATTTACATTCCAAAGGGAAAAATAGAAAAAGGAAAGAAATTATTATCTCTGAGAAGAGTTTCAGGCACTGAAGAGGAAGAAAACCAACCCGAATGAAATACACTTCGGTAACTTATAGAAATGAGCTGGGACTTTTTTTTTTTTTTTTTAATTCCATGGACAGACTTCTTACCAAGGGCTGGGACTTCTGCGGGTCACAGCAACAAACCTTATGCACAAACCTAGGAAACGGAGAAGGAAAATCTGAAATACTTGAAAGAAACGTCTTGATAACGAAATGGCTTGTGCGCATGAAGAAAGCAAAGATGTAATCTACCAGAGTGTTCAGAAAATAAAAATAACGAGCAAACAGCAAAAACAAAAGGTTTCTGGATTGCAACGCAACAGTATTATCCAGTTATCTCTATAGAGAAAAACAGTGCTTTACCATAAAGAAGAACTGACATTCTGTACATTACTTTCGTGGTTTAATTGCATTCTTTACTCTCTCTTGTCTCCTCCGTCGTTTCGAGCAGAAATCCAGCATTTCGTCTCCTCTTTCATACCAACTTTTAGTTTTAAGAGGCAGACTGGAATTGGCAGGGAAAAAAAATACGAGCTCCTGGCTCTTTATGGGTCAGAGCTATTTGTCCTTTAAATAACAATGTCCTATTACCAGTCGCTGAAATGTGCACACACTGACGAAATTAGCAAGTGATGTATATGTAAGAAGGGTTTTTGAATATCGAATGTATAATGCTCTGTGAACAGAGACCCCGTGCCAAACGCTAACAAGCCGCCAAGGGAAGAGATTAGGTGACAGGGAGCACAACTCCTTCAGACAATCACCAGTCTGTAAATTGGAGCAAAGGCGATTTCTCTTCCTTTGTACTTCAATCTTCAGTTCTTTCATTGACTTTTTCTTGCTGCGCCTTCTTTCTCGCCCCCCCGCCCACCCCCCTTATTTTTTTTATTGTTATTTAATTTGTGCGTTGGATTTTGTGTTTCCCCACCCCTAATCTTTGCATTTGTACGCGTCCTTCACACTGGTTCCTCTTCCTTCATGAGGATGATTTCTTTCACAAGCCCCCTCCTCCCCTCCCAGGTACTTCGGAAGAAAGTAGCATCGTTGCTTTTGCTTGCTGTCAACCTAAGATTAAAAACACCCAAGGACATCGAGTTGGGTAGTTCCTTCCAAAACCGGAGTGGTTTATTTAATATTATTTTAAAAAATCCCAAAGAATTACACTGTCATAATTTGTTACCATGTCGGAATAGCGTAATAACAACAGCAACAACAATAATAATAACGGCAGACACATTTCAACAACATATCACCCATATTTTTATTGTGTTTGTTAAAAAAAAAAAAAGTAAAAGTGTTGTTTAAGACGGATTTCACCTTCGTGCAGTTTCTAATAGTTACAGTTCAACAAGCAGGAAAATAAATGCCGGAGAGAACAAAGATGTGTTGACACCTCCGTTATCTACTCTGTGTTAAATTGCTGAGGAACCTCTGGTTTATTGTCACACCGGAGACTTTTTGTCCTTAGGACGGGGAGTGAATAGCAGCGTTTCCCGAGAGCGGATGCAGAGCAGGGAAGAGACACGGGCGTGCTAGGATATATTTTTCCAATATATATTTTTTTAAAATTATTAAAGCTTTTGAAAAACCCATCCAAAGTCACCATCTTTAAATCATTAAGGGCAGACTGTTCCGCCCTTTCTGAATCAGATGTCCTCACGGACATGGAAACCGATGGCTCTTTTTGGACACTCACAAATAGATCCTTCCTTCCCCCCTCCCCCCCTCCAATCCCCCCGGAAATAACAATTGTAAACAGCGTCCAAGGACAGCGCTGAACAACATCCGAGCTTTGCAGCCCTTTCCCCTCCTTACTTTGTTTCCTAGTAGACAGGAGAAGAAACAGCTCAACACACCGGGAGCTGCGGAACGAATACCTGATATGTCCCACCCGGCGGCTCCGGGAGGAGGAAGATCTGAAGAGGCCGGGTGGGCATCTAAGCACTGCCCAGCAAAAACGGAGGGTCCTAAATGGCCCACAACCACCCCTTTCCCCCCCTCCTCTCATTCCCTGGCCAAGCGGAGGCACCTGCTGGGCCGCTATCGCAGGGCAGGATTTGGCCCGAGCTGCTGCCGTGCGTCGCAGGCGGAAAGACCGCGGCACCGCTTTGCTCTTGCAAATGCCCGGTTGGCAAAATGCCGCCGACTGGGGTGCAGGGCAATACCTCTCTATTTTTTTTTTTCCCACCAAATACCTATATTCGTTACATATAAGTGTGTGAAAGAAATGGAATATTTAACCCGTTGTGTACCGCTTCCACACGGAAAGGGGATCTCCCACCCTTTAACGAGGGAGCATCAGGGAGGTAGAAACCGGGAGCCTGGGACGCGGCTCCCCCGCAGCCGGTCCCCGTTCTCCCCCGTTGCTCCGGGCGGCCATTGCCTCCCTCCCAACCTCCTGGTCTGGGAGGATGCTGCGGCAAAGGGTGGCTGTGAATTTCTCCGTGGCTCGGTCACAGGGCAGAGATTGCCTGCGACAGGTAAATGGGCTGCCGGTCGCAGTAATGCCAAGAGTATTTTCAGTTAATAGAGGAGGGAAAATGAGGTGTCTGGAGTGATATTGGAAAGTACAAGATCGATGATCCGTCCTCGTGTCCAATCAGCAGCCTTTAATTGACTGTATTTTCTAGGTAATTGAGCCGCTGTGCTCCTAAATTGAAGTGGAAGATATAACAATACATCTCACTGGGAGGAATTACTCATTACTTCATAATGAAATTTTCCTTTTGCTGCGTCGGGCCGATGCCGTTAACACCTTCCCCACCGGTGGGGGTGCCTATGGCCCCACGCAGGGCCACGGGCACGCATGGGGCACCCAGTCGGCAGCAGGCTCTGCCTCGGGCCCCGAGCCAACGCCACCAAGCAGGCAGGTTTTCCTCGCCGCTTCCTTTCCGGGGATAGACCCTTCGAGGAATTAGGGTGAGACCGGGGCCCCGAGGGGAATTGCAGCGCTGTCCCCCGGGAGCTGGCGGTGGACACTCGCCCCCTTGTCAACAGCGGCCTCGGAGTTGTCTTCGGCGTACCCCATGTGCCGCATCGGTTCCTCTTCCCAGCCAGCCAAATTCAGCTCCGAAAGGCCTTCCCCGCCTTGTTAGCGTTTGATTGATTGCCTTATTAAAGCGTGTTCTTGTAAGTGTGACCGAGCTGATTGCACTGCATATGTTTGGGATAATGTTCATTTTAAACAACTGAATAATAATACTACCAATAAAAAAAGAACCAGAAGAGGAAGAAGACGAGCTCTAGAGAACGGGTTAAGCCTAAACGATCCCGGGGAGCAGTGCTGTAACTCGCGCATTAAATTGCTCCGTTACTATCAAATCGCCCAGCTCTTTTCGGCTGTGCTCAGCCCATCTTTGTTGTGCTTTATGTGTCACCTCCTGTACCATTAACTCAGACAGCGCCGAGACTGCCGCTTACTTTCCCGTCCCAGACTATATGTTTTTATTAAGGTTGTATGATTAAACGGGATCTGATCTGCTTTCCCAGCGCTATTCTTTACTCCAGCGCCCAAATCATTAGAAAATCGCCTCCCCATATTTTACATTTTCTGCTGGGTTGTTAGGTCGCTTGCCAGCACCCGCGGAAAGCCATGAGGCTCCTTTAGCTTTTTGGCATGTGTATCTGAAGAATCCTTTTGTTTTCTATTATTCTCCTGGCCGCTCAGCTAGTTTATTTTACTACTGAGTTTACCCCCCGAAAACACCCTCCACCATATGTCATCCCAAGGCCCGCTGTCCTGTCTCTTACAATAGTGTCACCCTGGGGTGAAGCCAACCTCAGGATAGGCTGGAGTCTCGTTAACTCAAATGGCTTCATTTAGGCGCATCAGGTCCCTGGGTGGGTATCAAAGGGGAGGGAAACCGGTCCCAAGTCCTTTTGCTGCATCCTTCACCCCGGAGCCCGTTGTTTGTTGCCTGCTCCCTCCAGAGCTTCTCGCTGCTCCTTTTGTGAGACGGGAGGGTCCCGTCACACCTCCATGCCCGCGGGTGGACTGGCTGCTGTGCGGGTGTGGGGAGCTGGTATCAGCAAAGGGCTGCCATTAGGGCAGATACCCCTGGAATAAGTCCCTGTCTTTGGAAAGTTTTTTTTTCTCTCTCTCTCTCTGATAAGTAGGATGATGAAGAGATAGGTAATTCAGCATCTTCAAACAGGAAAACAAATCAGAGCCTCTGGCTTCCAACTCACCTTTTTGTTTTGTTGTGGCTTTGATTATGTTATTTTGTTTTAATCAGTTAAACCGAGTGTGTCTACGACTAGGAACGCAGCGCAGCTTTACACTAATATTCACAACCCCCTTTTTAAAGAATCACCATCGGTGTATGAAATGCACATATGTACACACAAAGCAAACAAGCAACGTTATTTTCCCTGCTGCTCCCTCTGCAAAGAAGTGCGCGGGACTTCAGAGACAGGAATCGCCAGTTAAGAACATCACATGAAAGTATTAAGTAATTATTAAAAACAGGGCTGTTTAGAAAAATATTTGTATTTATTGCAGCTGCTCGATTGGCCTCGTTAAAGCTGGGGAGCATTTAAATTGTGTTACAGTCTCATTTAAATCCAGTTTCGTTCCAGCAGGCTGCAAAGCCTGAATAGAGCCAATCACTCCATAATGATGATGAATGAGAAATTAATTCAGATACAAGCAAGACAATTTAGGCCTTCATCTGTTTAAATAGCCTTCCAAGACTACTCGCAATTGCAGGTCACAGATTTAATCAATTGTCCAATCTTGTGAAAGTCATATCCTTGCATCTTCATCGCGATTATTTATAGCGCGGCGAAGCCCAGTGAAAGGTATACGCTCTTAACAGGAACAATTACTTAAGGGGAAGCGTTTGCAAAATGAAAAACAAATGCCTCCGTGGGCAGTAAACGATCTAACGTCTCCTCACTCTCCCAGCACATCCTCCTCGGCCCGAGGAAGGGAGCCGGAACTGCAGGTGGGGTGTAAAGGAGGGGTATGGCCAAACTCCAGCCCTGTCGTATCAGCCGCTCCGCAGCGAAACCGTCCGCGCCAGACGCCGCTCCTCCGCGGGCCAGCCAGCCCCACCTCCGTGGGGTCGTGGTTCGCCCCCGAGAGCGATGCCCGCAGAAAGGACGGCTCAAAAAGCATCTTTTAACCACGCCGCCACACGCAAACCGCGCTGCCGCTCAGCCTGGGGATGCCAACCCCGGCTGTCATTTTCTGCCTCCGACTCTGTTCGAGCCCTGTACCACTAGCCCTGCTTTTGCCCGAGCCCTGCGCCTCCCCCAGCCCAGCCTTCCGCGCTACGGACGGCCCCCCGGGCCGAAGGAACCGCGGCGCCGTGCCCACCGGCGTGGGATGCGCCTGGGAGCGCCGGCTCTTCCCTCGGGCTTTGGCTAGCCGCGCTTGGAAAAACCTAAGGCTGTGAACAACTCAGGATTAACGAAACCTGTCCAAAAGCTGAAGCAGGCCATTTGGTAACTGGACGAATTGTTGCATTTCTCGAAGAAGAGCTAGAAAGCAAGAGAGAGGCAGCTTTATTCCTCAGTGTCCCAGCGTGTAACTTCCACCCCCTTCTCCAAATACAGACCTATTTACCTGAAGCCCTGGTCTCTCCCCTAGTCTCGCGCTGCCTGGAAGGGCCACGTCAGGCTCCTGACCAAACTCAAGAGGTGACCCTGAGTTCAGAGAATCACCTGCTGCTCCAGAGAGGCCCAGTGCACGGAGAAGGCAGCCCGAAGGGAGCGCCTGGGTGTGTTAGGGCTAGCGCCCGGCCCCGCGCCTCTTGCCCAAGGAAGCTTGAGAGTGGGAGCTCCGAGCATCCGTGGGCAGCATGTGTCCGCCAGCCTTGTCTATCTCCTGAGGTCGAGGGGTCACCCAAGACCCTCTGAGAGCCACCGAAATTTGGCCGTAGAGAGAGGTGGTCACACTGCCCACGGAGAGGTGGCTTTCCTGGCTGGGCGTGTGCGAGGGTCACTGGTGACACGTCCTCCCCGTGAGCCGGGAGCCCCGTGTCGACGCCGTTTTCCCGCACCTCAAAGGGCAGCGTGGGGCGCACCCACCCCCGGGCACTGCTGGGGTAGGAAAACGCAAGGGTTTTGGGCAGCGGGCCGAACGGGAGGAGCCGTGTGGGTGCGTGGGTGCTTTACGCGTGGGGCTGAGTGCGTGCTCCTGCTTCTCCCCTTCGCCGCCCGACAAGGGAGCCGGGAGCAACGCCGGTGCCTAAAACAAAAGCCTGACTACAGCACCCCCGGAGCTCCGAGGAGCCAGCCTCAGCGGCGGACTTTGATGTATCGCTGTCCAATTAGTGCCTTTAATTGGTGTCCTCTGGGACAGGCAACCCGGGAGCTGGGACGGCGAGCGCTCTCCCGGCAAGCCCTGCCCGCTCGTCAGGTAACAAATACATAATCCGGCCGGGCGGCACGGATCCTGCATCCCCCCCTCTCCGAGCAGGAAGGGGGGAGGCGACCTCGCAAATCAGGGACCAACTGCTTGCAAACCGTCCGGGGAGGAGGGGGGGAGAGTGGAGGGTTCTGTGCCCACGGACACTCGTGTGCTAAGGTAGAGGAGGGGCGGGGGTGTAGCTGCTCCCACAGCCTCCGCGAACAAAACCCTCTCTCACTGCGGAGGGGGTTCATCAAGCTTAAACGACACTGCTTAAAACATACCGCACGTTCCTTCCAATTTGGCTAATGAAGGTCGCCTGTTAAACGTAATTTTAGAGGTTAAATGAGGCTGACTGCAGATTTAAAGACGCTTGACAAAACGTCTTATTTAAATGACAAGTACTGTATATATAGCTGCCATTACAGCGTCTAGGTTTACCTTGGGGGAGGAGGAAACAAAACAAATACACAAACAGGCAGGGAGGAAAAAGCGCCGCCAATTTATTCCGAACCAAAAATGCTCGGTCGAAAAAGAAATTGATCGCTTCATCCATCAAACGTATAAAATACATTTCTGAGATCAGAAGTCGCTCGGAAAGTGTGTGTGAGAGAGAGGGGAGGTGGGAAAGTTCGTACTTGACAAGAACCCTCAAAAGAGGCACGCTAGGAAAAAAAAAAAAGGGAATAAAAGACGGCTGTCACTGAAAGCTCACCTTGACGCAAACCTGATTTTAAATTTTTAAATATTTTTTTTCCCCTCTGGTAACCATACGATGCTTTAAGGAAAATAAAAATATCACCTGAAGCTAGGGGAGGGCGAGTCTTTTGATTAATAAGGATATAAATTTGGCGGAACGAAAAGCAATGCTGATTTCTCCCACCCCGCTGTTAGCGCGGGCGTCTCTGGGGAAGGCAGGCAGCTAGAGGCTGCCTCGGGAGCCATCAATCCCCGGTAGCCGGGTACGCCGCCAAACGCAGGCACCAGACTTTTAACGGGAACAAATCTCTGATCCGTATTTGTAAGTGGGACTGTTTGACTTGCTCTTCAGCACTTGCCTTTGCAGCGTGAAAATCGTCTCACGTTGCCACATTCTGTCAGAGCAGCGATACGGTGTCACATGAGGTGCGCCTTTTGCGTTCCGGCCCCCGAAGCTGAGACCCAGCTGTGTGTCACACATTGCCACCAAAATCACAGCCAGAAAAACGCCACTTCCCTCTTTATAGAGAGACCTCCATTTGCAGCGGGATGGGTGCTCTCCGTTTCTTTTTAAAGAGAAAACACCCCAACAGTCTGTTCAGCCAGGTATCCCAACAGCTTGATTTCACCTCGCTGAGTTTTCATTAAAAACCTTTTACACTTTCTGCCTTACTTGCCTGGGACCAAATTCAGAAGGTTTTAACTCATCCCAAAATGAATTTTAACCTCCTCAGAGGAAGTTGGCTTACTGCTATTGCACTGCAGGATCAAAGATGAATTACACAGCAAATAAAGCAACTACTATTACTAGATCCACACAAGTAAAATATGTGACCTTGTACTCCCATAGACTGAATGACTCCTGGGAATTATCCTACAACTATTCTAACGTTTACCCAAGCCTGTGTACTTCAGGGAGGGGAGTTTTCTCTAATGTGGAGATACTGAGTCATAGGTTCCAAAACCACTTTCCTCAAATGACCTGACCCAAAGTAAAATTTCACCCAAACCCAAAAGGTCTAATTTACTAAACCTTCAGCTAGAAAGGAGCACAGGCTTGGCTCCTCTGACAACTACAAATTAAGTCGAAAACCATACAGGAAAAAAGATAAAAGAAGAAGAAGAGGAAGGAAGTCCTAGCTTTGTCAATGATTATGCTCCCCTTGCAGCCAACTGAAATGTGAACTGGGATCTATTCTGGAGGCAGGAGAGCACACAGCCAGCTGACCAGGGTTGATTTGGCTCCAAATGGTGTTCCTAACATGTTTCTGGTTCTGGGGCGATGTGGATTTGGATGACTGGAGAAGCCCAAGTGTCTCAGCTGTTCTTAGCCACAAGCAGTGGGGCTACTGCCCATTAATGGGGGCTCATGAAGTACATACAAGAAGATGGAGTACATGAACATGTTCTCCTCGCCTTCTGCTTTGGCAGTCACAGCTTCTCACCTGAAAGCTTGTGTGTCATTTGGGTCATAAAGGCAGGTTTTTGTTACAGAGATGTACCTCAGCACTGAGCTACTGAATCTGTGTGTTGCTGGCAGGGGGGCAATTACTCCTGTATTTATTTAGCCCATTTAATCTAATCTAATTTCAGAGCATGGCAAAATGTCCTCCAAGAAAAAAAGGCAGAAGCATCACTAATTATGGTTCCCGACTTTTGATATCAGTAGGGCTGCTGACACCCATGTCTGACACACCTACCAAGTTTTGTATTATAACATATTCCAGCTGGCCACTTGTATCCCAAGAACTGTGCCCAAGCATTTGTAAGACAATAGTACAAGTTGGATGGGGAAAAGAGTAACATGACCTCCATTTTCTAATGCTTCTCCAAAGAGGAAAAGCAGTGGGAGTTTGGTGTGGGGTCTCCAGATCCAGATGTAGAAATAAGAGATGCTGGCTCCCAGTGTTGTCTCCGATGGTATTCTCCAAGCCAGCATCCCCCAGCCAAACCCAAACTGCACTTGACACCATGTAGGGACAGTCACCGCTGATTTGGACAAGTGATAATCAGCTGTATCACACAATTTTAGCATATTCAGAATTTTACATGATTTCTACATCCAATTAAGATCTTGTACCTACTTTGCCAACCTCCCTCTTTAGCCAAAAAGAAAGATACTCCAAGATATGATTTGAAACTTCCCAATACCCAGGTAGGGCAGTTAGGATGACATTTCTACACGATGATGCACAGCCCAATGGTGATATGGCAACACCATATCATTGGCATATAACTCCACCAAGGGCAAAATCACCCCTCCTCAAAGCCCAAATCCCTTTTCTATACAGGAGCATGATCCTTAG
Organism: Zapornia atra; assembly: GCA_013400835.1. Taxonomy (NCBI): domain Eukaryota; kingdom Metazoa; phylum Chordata; class Aves; order Gruiformes; family Rallidae; genus Zapornia; species Zapornia atra. The sequence continues at coordinate 12,375 of VZTU01033548.1, forward strand.
AACAGCCTTTCCTTTAAAAAGTAGTTGTAAAATTGAGCATCTTTGTGAGTGCTGTTTCAGTATGTATTAACCACCCTGCCACCAAGGGCTGTTACTTGATATCTACTGTAATCTGCCACACAGTAGAAATCAAAGAGTTGTAATTATCCCCTAACATAAAATCATATCGATGCTTTTTCAGCAAGCCTCCAAGAAGTTATTTCCCAGACTTGTTAAAATTTTGCTTTATAAATTGTTAGTTTATCTCTAGAAGAACCTACAGCTTGTTCTGTACATCACCAACCATTACATTTCTCCCGGTCATTTTTTACTGAGCCCAATATGATGCATATCACAGTGAAGAATTTCAAAGCAGGTGTCTGGTGTGACTTAACCTGTCAGCTTATGAAGAATCTTGGTAGTATATGCCAACCATGATTCACTGGCAAAAGCAAACAGAATAGAAAACAACCCCTCAAAACCCTCCAGTTTTCAAATGTACAGCACTTTATCCTTCTGCTCTTCACAGCTAAATTACTGAACTTCTATTATCCAGATTTTTCCATGAAAGGTATTTGCATCCTGTAGTAAAGCCCCTTTCTGTCTTCAATCTGCTGAGCAAGTGAACTTTGTGTGCCTGGTCTGTGTGAGGCACTTTCTTCAGCTACTGAGTTTTGAGCGATGCTTTCTCTTACAACATCCCCAATTCTACAGTCTCCTTTCTCAAAGCATGGAAGCTATAACTACCTACACATTCTGAGGGTATTTAGCATTTGTTCCAGCAGCAGTCTGCCTTTTTTATTTCTGTTTAATATTTCCTGCACAGGAAACCCAAAACTACACCAGCCCAACTGAAGTTCTGCAGCACTGCAAGGAGACCACACGTTCACACATTTCTTCACTATAACATTGCATTTGCTTCACCTCTGTCTTCTAGAACATGTTGCTCAGTCTGCAAGGACAGCTTGCATTCACTGTTCCTAAGTGTCTTATTTTATAGTTTGCAATATTTAGAATCTATTTGTTTGTCAGGTCAAATATCTTTGTGACATTCATGCACCTCACCTGAAGACTGTCTTGTTACCTAAACCAACAGATTTGGGAGCGGGGGTGGAAGGATTGTAACCCCTGATAGCTCTGCTCTGGGCACCATCTTCTTTTCATAGACATGGCAACTGCTACCTAGGTATGTAAGTGCCACATGTGCAATGTGGCACATTCATCTTTGACACCAATTTGATCAACATTGGGTATGTACATGCCTCCCAGGCTGTAATCCCTTTCATGGTGATGTCTATATGTCAAATTTTTGTGCATTTTAAATCAGCCACTTCTTAACTTTCTTAAAGTAGTCTCTGACACCTACTGATTTGAGATACAGTATACTTAGGGATGCTGTGTAATATGTTAAATTAGAATATCAGGAGTTAACTTCCTTACAAAATCCTAGGCTGAGACATTTATAACCTAACCCCATAATCCCATCAAAAGAAATCACATGTGTAATGCCAAGACCTATTTTTTCATAAAACTGTGTTGATTGACATAACTTACATTTCTCTTCTGATTCTCTATTAAATTCATCCCATGTCAGTTTTGCTGTTATTTTCTTTCATACTGGTGCCATGCTAAGCAACCCATAGTTATGAGGTCACCTCCTTCTTTTCTTCTGAGTAGAAGCACATTATCTCTTTTGAAATTTCATCAGTACTGTGAGATTCCATGTGAAAAAACCCCAAACAAAACAGTTCTCCTTTCTTGTAAAAATAATCAGTCCAGCCTTCTTCTTTAAAGACTCTGCAGTTTCACATTATTATTCCTCTATCCCACTAAGCATTGTTTAGTATCTTCTTTAGTTAATAATCTTATTAAAAGTACATATTCTTCCTCTTTTGTTAGGATTACATTACCCTGATTTCCAAATGAAGATTAAACCACTGGTTTTCCATTTCTGGCTAGTATTAAATCCACACTATTTAGAGTATTTATTTTGTTTTCTGTATACTTTAGAATATTTTCTTATTGCTTATTTATTAGCCCTGGATTTTTCCTGTTGTATTTAGTTTCCCTTGTCAACTTTCTGCATTTTATAATATTTAATGTATGGATAACTACTACCTAATACAGTTTACTCTGCATGTTGTATGGTGACTTTTTAAACTTAAGATTATTTACCTTCATTTCACTCTCCCAGGACCGTTCTGAAGTCAAGAAGCTGCCCTCCACAATAGATACTGTGTGGTATTGCTCATATGCAATGTAATTTCCAGTCTCTAGTCACCCACCAGTTTCCAGTCTAAAAATTAATTCATCATAATGAGGTCCAAAAAATTATTATTTCCATGCTGGTCAACATGCCTTCCAGGCTGGGGAATTATCCATAGTTTTAGAAGCCATCAGTGATGGTTTTCTGCTAGCAGCGTGAGATAAAGTAGCACACATGCTGAACTGAGTTTGTCCAGATGCTACTATTTTTATTCCTAGGTATTGCAGACAAATGTGAAAGCTGTAATTCATCCTGTTCTTGGGCTTGATTTGGTGGTTTGTGACACACCCCTGTCAGCGTCCCTGGCCTGTGTTAGTTAGTACAATAATCCATATGCTGTTGAGATCTTTTAGTCGTGAGTTATAATTACCATGTTGGTCCTCCCTCCTTCCACTCACTACTTTCACTTCCACTATTTGCTTATCCAGGTTATAATCTGAATGTGATGCTCCACTGCTGTGACTCATCCCACCAGGTGTTACTGACACTGATGATACCTTTTCCCTAATAGGACTTTCCTGTTTTCTGACTACATTATCCATGCACCTTGCCACTGTTGTAGAAAAATCCATGACATTCCTTCTTTTCATATTATTTGTTACATTGCTTCAAAGTTTGCTGTTTATTATACCACGTTTGCATCTGGAACCATGTTTGTATCTGCAGCTGTGTTCCCTGGAGTCATAGTACTAATACCCTCCTGCTGTTCTAGATAATTCCCAGCCACTCCTTTAACCACCAATAAGACAAACTGCTCATAGAGACTCTCTCCTATTAGTACATGTCCCATTCTTCTTCCACCAAAGCAAAACTTCAGCTTCAGAACAGAAACAATGTCCTGAGGTTACTTCAGATTGTCTGCTCTTTGTAACTTGTAAGAGCAGAAGGATCTCCAAAAGGAGAACGATCTATGGATATTCATCTAACCATTCTTCCCACTCCTTTCTCAAATCCCCAAAATCTCTTATTTAACTGTCTGCCACTAGTTGTGGTGAGTATCGGAGGGGACACTTTCAGAATGATTTCACAGACATCTGCTTATATAGTGCACTGATTCTCATTTTTTTTTAACGTAATAGTTTTGGTCACTTCAATATATATGGCTGTTTGCAACTTGACAGGTGTCCAGTTGTGACTTTTTAATCCTTGCATGCCATTTAAGATCATGCTTTGGAAAGATGGAAGCACTAAGCATTTGGTTTAGCAGAGTACAGCTACATTCCCACATCCCTTCCTCAGTAGCTAAGGGGTTTGCTAATCTCGGTTTACTTCAATTCAGTCCTTTAGAGACAACTTTTACATTTCCCAAGGCTTTCAGTCATCTCATGCTATTCTGTGCCTCATGGAGACCTTTAGTGATAATGAATTAGAATTGAGAGTATATGAATGCATTAATAAAAAATAAATCTTAAATTGTATCTTTGAATCCAAATAGTTCTTTCAGCGCTTTTTGGAATATTTTCCCAGTTTGTCTTTATCCTTTCCAAAGTGAAGATTGAGCTTTAATGATGGATTTATGCTACATGTTGTTAAAAAACCCCTCTCTGTGCTTGCTATCTCCATTTAAACTACCCCAAAAGCTACCACATCACCTTGGGAATTCATGTTTGGTGCTTATCGATCCTTCAGAGGTTTCAACCCTTTCAACCATAGGCTGCCCCAGATCCACATCCCGTGATAAAGACAGTTGTGGGATAAGATATGGGGCCATTTACCATGTGATCTGGATAATGTACTTAAAGTGACATGTCCTTAAAATACATTTATGTTCAAAGAAATTCACATTCTTTCCCAGCAATCCCCCTCCCCTGAAAATATTGATAAAATTAATGAGCAGTGGTGATCCATAGGAGAATTGCTGGAGGATCCGTGATAGTTCTCCCTTAGGTGAGGACTGTCTCCTCTGCTGATTTATTAGTTATCTGGTTTTCAACCCATCTAATATGTGTTACACTGAAATAGTATTACTTTTTATATCAGAATCTGGATTAAATCAGAAGGCATTCAGAGTTTGCTAGAAATGCAGATATCTTTGCCAACGAAATATATTGCTATTAAAAAAGGGAGCAGATCCTGTTAACAAGATTCTTCCTTAACAAAGGAGACAAAGGAAAAAACACTTTTGGTGACACTTAGTTGTGTTGCCATCTCCTCATTCTTTGTTGGTTGCATCTTGCATTACTTTTTCTATGGCTCTGCCTTGGAGCAACTATTCTTTTTAACTTTAATATGCTAATTTGTTCCATGCTCTTTGAAACTGCCTCAGAATTATAAGATTTGCTACATGCCTTTAACACACCCTGTATTCTTCAGTGTCCCATGGCATTCTTTGAAAGGAAGTCTAGAATTCAATTCCATAGATAGGTTAGCTACTCAATTTGATCATCTGCATTTGCAGACTGCTCTTCAATCAAGCACACTTGGGATTTTTTATTCCACTATTTCAAACTCTTCTATCTGTTAGCAGACAGGCCAGAACAGCTTTGCCAAATGGGCTCATTTTGATCTTGCTATTTGAAATGTGCAGAGCTTTGAATTTTAACCTTGGGCACGGTGCTTGCTGTGATTATGTTGTATTCAGCTCCACTATCTATCTGAAATTCAGTTTTTATCCATTTCTTTCCAGTGTCAGAAGCCAACCTGTGCAGATTTAATTAAGAGACTTAGTAAAACCTTTGTTTCATTAACAGAGCTCCATCATCCAGCTGCATTTTGCTCTTGGAGACTCCTGCCAACACCTTTATACTGTGTCAATTCTCTCCAGGGTTATTGCAAACAAAGCCCGTCTCTACACCATGCTTCCCCTTGCAGTCTCACATTCAGTTTGGGCATATGTTTTCAATTGTACGCTTCATTCTTTCAGCACTTATTAGATACTTGGATTAGGAAAACATGCTTTCTGCTGTGTTTCAAATACCTTTGCAACTTTGAATTTGTCTCTCACATTAAAGTTGCGGTGGCCTAGTTATCCTTTATTTTGTCACAGATAGTTTTGTTTAGTCTGTTAGTCTGTTAACATTCATGTGATTTGGCTTCACCACACAGACTGATGACTTAATGGGACAATCATTTCAACAAGGAGGTAGTTTCTGCTAAACAGAATTTATTTCTTTAAAAGAGCTACTTTTGCGTGGGTCTTCTTTCTCCTGCTTTTTGTGACATCCAATTCCCTTTTCATTTATCTTCTTCACTTTAAAAATCTATGCTAAATTTTCCACACTTCTAATCATTCATTAGTTTTGCATCCTTTTACTATCATCTCTGCAGTAAGTACTACTGCTTCTCTCTTATGTTGTAGTACTTCCAGTGGTATAATTTTAAAATCCTGCCTGCCCCTCATACTAGTCTTATCTATAGGTCAATAAAGGTATCTCAGGATTAACTATAGCATAACTGATGTACCTATCTGCCCCCCCTCCCCAAAAAAACCAAACCAGCTCTGTTCAACATTTGCCTAACCCCAGAAACATTTTATTTGGCTGCTGCCAGACTCCAATCACTAACACAAAGAGGATCAAGGGAAACAGGACTGGAACTAGGGATCCCAAACAGCTTGACAGACTAGGGTGTATATAACTGATTTTTCTTTTTTTTTTTTTTTCTTCCATAAAGGTAACCCTCATGACCAGGCAGAAAGGGTATATGATGGATCCAGTTGGCCCCCAATGGAGAGACATGACTGCACAGCAGTCCTGTCCCAGGATGCAGACTCCACTGTAGGAAGGGATGTCTCTTTGTGCTTGTCTGCCCCTCTCTGTTCTTGGAGAGGAAGTCATGGTGCGTAATGCCAGCTTCTGGATTCACTGCTGGGCTCTGGGTTACTTCTGGAGCTCCTGCTACCGCTTTTGCAGCGGCTTTAGTATGCAAAAAGTATTTGTAGCAAAGCACATAATGCTAAACTTCCCTGTTCTGTCAGATACTTGAGGCAGGATTTTTAAGCTTGCAGTGAGGAAGTACGTGTCTTGCAACCGGTCTTACACTGTTCTCAGTAGATGCATACTTTAGAATTTAGTCATGATTTTTTCATCCTCATCAGATTCAGTTTTGTGCAATATTCATTCATCTCCCTTGAAGAGGTGTTGAGTTTGTAGTCCAAATTGTTGGGTCTAGGACAACTTACTTCTTGTTTCTGACATCATTTGCATTTTAAATGGTTTGCTTTTAACAGCCTGTGGAAAACCTCAGCATTACATGTTACAAACCCTGAAGGATTGCTGATAAACGCACTAGCTTCCGGATCGCCCGCGGAGCTTGCGCAGAAATGGCAGCAGCCAGCAGTTTGAAACAAAGTTGGATGAACACAGAACTTGTAAGTGCAACGTCTCCCTCTGCAGACACAAGCCTTCTGTAAGGGTAATTAATGATCGTTGTTAATATCAAGACCCAATTTATAAAGGACCCAACTTAAGATAATCATGAGGAAATGAGATAAACAATCAGCTGTAACAATAAAGATCAGCGGTGACATAATTGCAGAGCAGCGTTCGAGGACTCAGGAGATCTAATGCCTTTCTCTTCATTAATCAGAGTAAATATAACATTACAGATGTTACTTATTCAAGACTGTTGGGTGTGCATATGAATGTATACAGCACGTCTCTGAGACCAGATGCCAAATCAAGTATCTGCAGCTTTCCTGTTATCATCTGTGTGTAGGAGAGACTGATTTTTATTTTTTTTTTTTTAATAGCAGAATTCATAGGAACTTCAAAGTTCAGAAAAGCTGTTTTAAAACTAATATATAGCTTTTGGATACAATAGAGCACAGCTTTCATATTTCAAGTGCTGAGGAAGAACACTTGCGGTTCCCAAAATCTCCCCCAAAAGACAAATTAAACCAGAAAAGATTGCTGTAACTAGGTTCACCTTGTGGCACTCCTGCCTGGGGAAACTCTGTGAGGTATTACCTGGAAATTATGCAGTCCAGCCTGGAGACACTTAAGTAATGTAATACTTGCCTGCAGTAATGGAGTGAGAAGCATTCCATTACTCATAACTCAATGTCTTGCCATCTCTGTATATGCCAACAAAATCCCAAATATGTTTTTTCTCTAAACTGTGAGCAGTTAACTGACTTCGGAATTTACAAGTAACCATCAGCTATAGCATCTCCTTGACAGTCCAACTATACCTCCTTGAACTACCTTCATGGAAACAGTAGCTCTCCGTGCAAGTGCAGCCCCTTTTTGCAACCATTCATTTAATGATTGTATGTGTTTCTCTGCAAACCTTTTAAACAGAATTTCAACTTGATCTCACCATTTTGCAGCTGAGTTAATGTCTTCTCTACCCCCTCCTGTTTAGTACAAGGGGTTTTTAACCAGCTGTGTGCCATAGGACTTGCTGAGAAAGTCCATAAGGGGCATCACATGGGCAAAGCCAACCACTCTACCTTATTTGTTCCCACTTCTGAGATCCTTGTTCCAGCTCATTGCTTAAGCTCAGGCAAAAAATATTCCTCTCTTTTTGGATGTCAAGTTGCTGTCTCACAGGCTAAATTTTCCTACAGGTAATACATATCTTCTAAGGAGGAGAGATCTGCTACATATGACCCCTTCCCCAACTTACTTTTTCTCACTAGCTCCTCACTAAAATATGTGGTCACTAATGTGAAACAGAAAATCTGCCAGTTCATGATGTTCTCTAGCCATATGTTTTGTTGTAGACTGGGCTGATAACCCTGCCTGTTACTGTGGTTGCCTGATATTTCCCATGATATGATCCTTCTTTGAGTAACTTACAACTTTGCCAAACACCATAGAAATTTTCTATGTTGGGTGTACACTTCATGGTGAATTTATATATACACACACACACACACACACGTGTATTTATTCAGAAAATAAACTGCCACTTCTAAGAAGGAATATGGTGTTCTTCCCATGCTAAAAATTTCTGCTGACCTTTTATTTGGAAAAACATAGGTCATCTCTCCCCTATCTTGAAATCTGGCAGTCTTTATTCGTTCGTGGCCTTTATTCAAGGATGCGCCTTTTAGCGTCCCTTTGAGACACTCCCCAAACTTGCCATCATGCAAGTCTCTGAAAAATTATGGCTCTCAAGAGCTCAGTAGGAGTATTTTAAGGCTGAGTGGGCTACAAAGCCATTATGTCTCTTGTGTTCCCAGTCTTTGACCCACTGAATCACAATTTCTTCCCTGGGCAGTGACAGAAGGAAGTCCCTCTACCCCAGAATATTCCACAGCCATTGGGTATAAGGACACTAGCATGAGAAGTGTAGGATGGAGGATGTAACTCCTATTGGAAGGGAAGTAGAGCACAGGCATCTATCTACATACGTACATATCTACACATGTATGAAAGTAGCAGCTCTTTTTTCAGCCAAATTTTAAAATGAAGTATCACATTTTAGGTGGAGCCAGATCCTGTAGGTAATGGCAGAGTGCACCTACAACACTTTCCTGACTGACCCTCTCAGAGGATGTGGGGATGAACAGAGTTTCTAGTTCCTGTTCCTGCTTAGGAGTCAGCTACGAGATGAACTTTTCAGGGCTGCTGACCTGTGACAGGTCTGGGGTAGCAGATGCTACTCTTGGCACCCAGGAAGCTCTAAAAGAAAAAAGAAAAAACACATAGTTTAAAGGCTGATTGCTTCACAAAGAGACTTAGACAACCACAGTTTTGGACGTTAGTGCTTAGACTCTGCCTAACTTCTACTTCAAGAGCCAGAGTCTTTCTTTGGATTTGGCTATAAATTTCCTGAAGATTTTCCTTGTTTTGGAGCTGACTCCAGATAGCTTTGTCATCTTTTAGGCCTTTCTACAGCTTCATCCTCTGTGACACAGAGCCACTGACTCTATTTTCCCACCAAAGTCATCTTGGGTGGAAGACTATAGTATTGTCTACCTTAGTCTTCTATAGTGTCAGTGCCAGAAATGTGTTCCCAAGATTATGAATGTTCCCCCACCTCAGGAGTAGACCAGCCAAGCTCTCCAAGGGCAGATGCTTCATGACCAAGGATCTAGCTCCACACCAAGGTCTTCCTAATATGTATGATGGATTTCTACCATCAGTTTAGCAAGTGACCGAGACTTCTTTGTAAGCACAATGAGAAGGGCTACCCAGAACTTTGCTAGGTGAGAGACCTTTGTTGGCTTATCACAACAGGCCTATGGAGGAGGTGTGAAAATTAATACTGGGGATCTTGCAGTATGATAGTAAAGCCCATGAATAATTCTATCTTCATGGCAAAGGTTTTTATGACATGCAGTAAGTGCCCTCAGAGAGCACATGGTGACCAATGCAGAGAAAACAAAATAGTAATTACCAGCTCTTTAGGTTGATAACTTCTTACTTGAATGACAGAATATTTCTGCTGAAAAAACAGCACATAATCACATAATGAGAGGTAGAGTGAAACCACTCTAATTTTTGGCTTTTCTTAACTTTGGTTATTTCACATTGCAACAAAGCTATTTCTTCAATACTCTTTAATTCTTTTAATTTCCAAGCACTGTTTTACGCTTCTTTTGTTGTACACTGTTCCTGCTTCCTAGCTGTTGGTTTCCTTCCTGCACTGCAGTGCTGAAGCTTGGAGTAAGAACTATTTAATTAGTGTCTATGTGGCGCCTAGCACAGTGTGCAAAGGAATCTGATCCCAAACACATCATTTATGTACCTTGTTTGGGTCATCTCACATCTGTCCATGTGATTTGTCTGGCCAGATACATAGGTATCTTCTGTGCAGTTAGAGTCTGATTTGAAAATCAGTCAAAGGGCTAGACAGCACGTAAGATATGATGGATCAACAGCTCAAAGAAGGCCATAACCTAGAATTGCTGCTGCTGGACCACTTTTGGAAAGCTGATCCATTCATTGTTCCATGGAAGACTGTTGCTTGTCAGAGGTTAAAGGCATAGTACATTTGTTTACTGGCAGGAATTGGGGGGGGTGGGGAGGTGAGGGAAGGGAGAAAAAAGAAACCGGTGCATTGCGTTTTAACATTGACAGAAGGGACTTGACTTAGGCAGTGAAAATGAATTACACTACGTGGAAACTACCAGCATTGCACATCAGAGTGAACAAAGTGTGTGGCTGAGAGAACAAACAAAGAAAAATACCCAAGTATTACAGCTGTGAAAACATTGGTTTGGGATGTGAGAGTTTCTTATGTGTTTGTGAGAGAATGGCATCTTTGGCAATAGCAACATTGGGCAGAAGGAGAGAGAAAACCAGAGCTGCAGTGAGCTATGAAGGAAATGAAATTTGTCACAAAGTAGGACTATTTTCCAACCTACATTTTTATGAGAATGATACCTGACATCCTTTTGGTCTCAGACAACATTGGAAATGGTGATTGTAATGACAGGAAGGGTAAGGACACAGTAAGTTTTACAGTTGTTTACCACTGCAAGACATAGTAACAAGATACTGATATTCATTAGCATTTGCACACAATGCCTGCAATGAAGGACAAGGTTGAGAACATCAACTGAAGAATGACTGAGTGAGCAGGATTTCAATGAGAAGGGTGAAGATGTGAGATATGCAGAGCTTGGGACCACAGGGAGAAACAGCAAGATCCATTTTCCTGAAGAGAGGAAAAGTGATCCAACACCCACTGAAGTCAGTGGAAATGTTCCTATTGACAGGTCCCCATCCCAGGAGTGTAAGGTATGATCATAGAATCACAGGATGGTTTGGGTTGGAAGTTACCTCAAAGATCATCTAGTTCCAACCCCCCTGCCATGAGCAGGAACACCTTCCACTAGACCAGGTTCCCCAAAGCCCCATCAAACCTGGACTTGAACACTGCCAGGGATGGGGTGTCCACAGCTTCTCTGGGCAACCTGTGCCAGTGTCTCACCACCCTCACAGTAAAGAATTTCTTCCTATTGCCTCACTGAAACCTATCCTATTTTAGTTTAAACCCACTACCCCTTGTCCTATTGCTGTGCTCCCTGAATAATAAACGTCAGTTGCAAGCCAAATGAGCAACAAAACACAGACAACAATGAATGAGAGTTGAGAAAAGATCATCAGCTCCATGAAAGGTTTCATTTTTGGTGTGTACTGCTGCTAAAGGCAAGCATTCTAGTTACTTCTGACACACAGTGACTATATGCAGTACATACAAGTTCCCGGAGGCTTTTTTGACTTTCACATAGTGATTTGGTTATGATTTTTAACAGCAAGAGATACACTTCAGAGTGAAAGGAGACTGACATCTGACTATGAAGTGATGATGTGGATATTTTCCTGATGATTATTTAATCAAACAGGAAAACTGAGTATGTCAACAAGTACCAGCAATTTATCAAGAGCCAATTGTAGAAGGAAGTGTTCTCTGAATCATTGGTGTGATAATTACCACTGACATTTCCCCAAGGAGAACTGCATTTTTAATTGTTACAAATATAATCACACTTCTACAGAGAAGTGGGAAGAGAATCCTTTCAAGCCTGTTTCTGGAAATAGAAATGTCTAAAGTTTCCATGTGGAAAAAATTTGAGATAAGAGATTATTTGGTACACCAGAATAAATATGTCATTGCAAAGGTTAACTAAAATACCAGCTACTGTACTCCAATTTCCAGAAGAAAAGCATTTAATAAGGGTCTCTGGGTTAAATTTGGGTCCTACTGCAACTGCAGCTTCCATATCTGGGCTGGAGTTGACTGAGTTTTGATGGACGTGTGGTCTTGTTGGGTGAGCAGGAGCTGTCTCCATCTCCACCATCTCTGCTTGTGACCACAGAGCGGGTAACCTTCATGGTAACCTAAAGAAGGGCTGCTTGGGTAAGAGGTGAAACAGCTCTCCTGGAAAACAAGACTCACCCACTCATGGTGAACGGGCTGTGGGCAGCACCTCTTGGCTGGCCCAGAACATGTAGCCAAAGGGACCACAGGACATGGTCCTCTCCACTGCAGCCCTAACGTGACCAGTCACATGCAACCATGCGAAGATGGCTTTCTTCAAGGGGCAAATCAGAACAGATTTGCTATGTTTTGCTCCCGTTCCTCTCCCTTTGCTAACAAAAGCCCTCAGTAACTCATAGTCCCCATTTCAGTCTGGCAGGTCTGTAAGTTGGGGCAGTTTTCCTGGCAGGGTGCTAAGATAGTGAGGGTCTTCAGTGCAGACACTAACTTTGCAGGTGACAAGGCTGGCTATTGCTTGTAGCCTGCTGAAATGAACTGAGCCAATAAGGTACTTGCCGATACTTACCAGATAAAACATTACCATTATTTTTTAAGGCAGAAATACTGGCCTGAGGATAAACAGAGGTGTGTTTTGTAGGAACAGACTGTGTCTTCTCCTGGGCCAGATGATAAGGCTGGGGAAAAAAGAAAATCAGGGCAGCAAATCCTTTGTTCTGCCCGCTGACGACCATCTAGTCCAATCCCCCTGACAGAGCAGATTCACCTTGAGCAGGCTGTAGCGAACAGCATCCAGTTGGGTGTTGAATATCTCCAGAGATGCAGACTCTACAACCTCCCTGGGCAGCCTGTGCTAGTGCTCTGGCACCTTCACAGTGAAGAGGTTCCTCCTCATGTTTAGGTGGAACTTCTTGTATTCAAGTTTATTACCATTGAGTCTTGTCCTGTCACTGGGCACTACTAAAAAAGACTGAAAATTTAGTCCTTTCCTAGTATTGTGTAGTCTGCCATATGATGCTGTCTCCATCATCTCCTCTGTTTCCCCTTCCACTTATTCAGATGCTGTACCTGTCCTTGCAGCATGCAGGTCACAGACAGGCTGTTTTAACTGAACTGTGATTTATAGAAAGTTGCAGTCTTACTGTTCAGAGGTGGTGATTTAGCTAGCAGAGGCTGAACATCAGCAAATAATACAATCTGATAAGCAATCTACACGATTTAGGATTTCAGCCTGCAAATTTATGAGGGAAAAAAACCCCCAAAACTCTTCAACTAAGAACTATTTGGTCCTGCTCCTTTTTTCATTAAGTACCTTAGCCCTTCTTCAATTGAAATCAATGGAAATTCAGCTCTAGGTTAAGCAGACACCACTCAGTAACGCTGCCAGAGCTATGCCAATTTATCTTGGGCTGCATTTATTTTATTAGACTGCAATGCTCCCCTTCCCATCCCAGTTAAAATTGAAAGGGATGTTTTTGTCCTGTGTATAAAAGAGAGAAAAGAATCAGACTGAAACAAAATGTAAAAATATTCTAGCTAATCATTTCCTTAAGTGGTTAAAAATGGAAGAATCGGTATATTCAGAGAACTGTAAATAGTTTAAAAGAGTACAGTTAACTGATTACAGCAAGATTTTAAGTTTTATGTAAGTGAACATGATATATAAATTTTTTAATAAAGGGCAGCATTTGCACACATTTTTACTCTGTGCATAAAATCAGAGGTTGCATTTGCAAACAATCGATCAGCTGTTTTTTTACATATCCACTTTTTGCATGTGTGCATCACCTTGGAAGCTGCACACAGAATTCCAATGCATGTGTGCATATGACATTTTCTGGAGAAAAAAAACAAACCACAAACCAACCCCCCCCAAACCCCTGCCCCCAAAACCTACAAACCAGTTTCTCTTTTTGGGGAGTCTGTATAAATAGGACTTAACCTTCTTGCAGATCTACTTTATGATGTTGCCTACAACCAGAGTCCCTGCAATGACAGATGAATCTCTGCTCCACTCTCTTTTCCCCACTCATCATCTCTCAGTCATTGCTGCAAAGCCATATGGATCTTTCCAACCTCAACTTTATCTTCCATGACCTTTTTTTTTTTGGTTTGTCATGGGTCTGAGAACAGGCCTTGGCTTTTGCTAGTAGTGCTGCGGTTTCCAGTTCAAGCATTTCATAGATCTAGGTCTTCTTAGCTGCCAAGATCAAGCATGACCAGGTGAATCCATCTTGTTAAAGTCAAGTCCTTGTGCTTACCTTAACCCTTACAGAAAAATTACATGTAAAAATTACACCTTGCATGATAGGTGTTCGAAAGGAGGCCACTATTTCACTGCATTCAAAGGCACACAGGTGATGCTCTGCAGTAATGCATGGTATTTACATTTCAAAGACTACTAAAAGTATGGAGTACTTTCAGTTCTAAAAATAGTTTTACAATGGCAAAAGGTTGTTAAAATAATTATTTTAAAAAGCAAGCACTGAAGAATTTGGCAGGAATTTGCTCACTTCAGACTTAGAATGTATTCCAACTTCATACAACCACTTTTTCCTGGATGTTCCAAGATCTTGCTTCCAGTGTAAAGTTGGAGAGCTATGAGACCATTCTCCTATGGAAAAAACGAAATAAATCACTAAACACTTAATGATGTCAGTTGATTTGACTGATCACACTCAATGTGATTTGACATATCAGAGGAGTGTGATTCACGTGTGAAGAAAGACTTTTTAGCAATTTGTTCCTAACTTATAATGTGACATCAGCGCTTCCTGAAAGCTAATCCAGCATACAGTATGCATCCCATTTTCTAAAGATCCATCTCCATTTATACTGCTCCAGTTAATATTCCTTGGTAAGCCTTTAGACTTTGGTCTGCTTAAGATTAAAACTTTTCTTTTCTTTTTTTTTTTTGAATTATGAACATTTACCTCTCATCAGAGAAGATAAGTGTCCCTTAGGAGAGACATGAGAGAAAGATTTGTGAGATCTAACAGATTTGTACAAGAGAATCATGACAGGTATTTCATAATGGAAAGATCCTCAGAAAGATAATTCTTTAGCATACAGATGAGTTTGCTACCTTAGCAGATGTTCACCTTTTAAATAAAAATATGCTTTAAGAGATTCTCTGAAATGTCACAGTTATCCCCATTACTAAAAGATATCTTGATTTATACCATTACAGTTGTTGAAACATTCCTAAGCAATAGGTTCTGAAAGCCGTGCTTTACCTGCCCCGCAAGACATTTAATTAATTCCATACTTTCATTGTAGACACTGCAATTAAAATAATTCTTGACTACCTCATGGAATTTTAAACATTTTCAAGAAATGAATTCAATGCAGGATAGTGTGTGTGCAATTCTGCAACTTGGGTCTCCCAGCTGTGCAATAAATTGCTGGGAGAAACAATTAGTGTAAAGTCATTTGTTAGAGAATGAACCAAAATGTATCTAAAAATGCCAGTACTAAATGTGCTGACAATTAAGTGCAAATTACTTAGCAAAGATGCCATGTGTTCATATGTTGCTTCAGCTACATGCATTTCATGTCTAGCACCACATTTTTGTTTAAGACATAATTGCACCTTTTGTTCAATTTTGTGTCTGTACTGAAATAAGGTGATAGGATGCCAACACTTTTTAGGCAGGACTCCCTAGTGACTCCAGTTATCACCACACCTTTTCATTCCAAGGGCAAAAATATTTTTTAATTAAATGTGATTCAGGCCTTACTCATTCATTTTGATTATTTTTCCCTTGCCCCCCAGAAAGTTTTATAGGGCAACAGAATGAGAAACAGAAATGACTTACTGTGGAATTGATGTTACGTGAAAAGATCTCTCAGGGGAAGCAGTAAGACTGTCATTGCCCAATCAACTGAAAACTAGACTAGACAAAGCGTTTATTAACCCTTTGCAGAAGACATTTCTGCATTGGTTGGGACTTTTAGGATGACCTACAGGCTCTCAAGCTCACACAGGCTACCCAGGAGAATAATTTGTAGGGAGCCATTCCAAGTTTCAATAAAAGCACCTAGACATATACACAAAATTTGACTTTTCTTATTAATTTTTTTTCCTTTTCTCCCCATAGTGTTTAAGAATAGATTTACTGTTTACATTTTTTCAGATGTGCTTAAGTAACCAGGAACTGACCCCTTCCCCTTAAATAAGATCAGACGTAAAGAATCTCTAGAAGTGAAATTGCTTCTTTCTTTGAAGTCTAGAGAACAGACAGCACACTGAGAGAGGCCAGTGGCAACATTTCACCATTCATGACGGGCAAGAAACAGCCTTAGCCTTCCACAGGCTGCTCAGAGCAACATGTTCCCATTTATCAGTATTTCAGTATGAATTTATGTGCATTTCATTATGAATCTGAAATCAATACGAAATAAGGAGATGCAAAGGAAGAGCAAATAAAAAGCACACTGTTCACACAAAGTTTATCCAAATCCCAAACTGTGACCTAACTTTCCAAATAATAATAAGCTAAAAAAAATTCCTTCAGATCAAGAAAACTATTTGTAGAGCAATAAAATTCAAAATCTGTTGTGCTTCTGTCACATTTCAATCAGACTTCTTTCAAAATTATTTAATTCACTCCTTCCAAATCTGTTTTGGATGACAATCAATGAAAACTACCATCATACACATAAACCTCCTGCGAATTAATAGCACTTCACAGTTAAAAAGGCAGGGAAGGGATCTATTTTAGCACTTATAACAAAGAAGCAATTTCTTTCTGGCAACCATTTGGCTATTCTTGATAAGTGCCTGGTGGTTTTTTTAAAGGTAAATCAGAACAACAGGCTGGGAATGTCTTAAAAAGGAACCAGAAGAGCAGACACCTCCAGCTCTCCTGACAAATCTCTAAGGTTTATTACTTCAAGTTATGTCCAGATAAAAACATTTGTATTGTTTGTATTCAATAACTATATTTACTATAGATATATGTAATAATTTGTAAACATCATGTGTTTATAGAGAACACCAAGGATATCTTTACCTGCTGTTATTAATTTATTCCATATTGGTAGGTCATACCACATGTTCAGATGAGATTGATTGGTAACATAATCCATATAGAAAATGAAACCAGTTCATCACTGAATAGATTCATTTTTTTTCTGCTTATAGCTTTTAGTTTCATTTTTAAGAAGGTTTCAAAGCCTTTTACCACCCTGAAAGAAAAGCAAGCATTATTATTCTTACCTCTGCAGAGCCTCATCTTTCCAGAAATCTTGGCACAACGAGAAATAATGTCTTGTAGCTATGTCCTTTTGTCCAGATCCTCTTTCATTATAGACTTCCATTACGGAGAGTGAAACAGTAAAATGTGGTGGAGAACTTGGATAACTAAATTTCCTTTATATGTGTAAAAGTTTTTATGGCTAAAATGTTTGCAGTAGTAAAGTTAACAACAATATTGTTAGCCTTTGGCTTCCAATGACATACAGCTTTTCTGTCTTCTTAATCCCCTCCAACAGACACTGTCCATTTCTCTGCAAGGAAGCCATCTTATCCATGATCTTTATTCCCCATAATATTTACTTCTTAGGCTTCTTGATTTGTTTCTTGTCACACTTCATTCTCTCTTCTAATTAAAAAGAAAAAAAAAATTAAACCTACAAATTCTGTTTTCCCTGGGCATCTGTCCTAGAATTATTTGTCTTTACTATATTTTTAAAACAGAGCTATACTTTTTTCAACAATGGCAAAATACTGTGCCATCTTCTTAACAGGACAATAGAGAGGTTCCTATTTAAGTATACAATGCCATTATCTTAATTCACATATTAAAAGCACTTTGTCATGGCTGTGTTTAAATCTGATCCAAATTTGCAATTCACTTTTATTCAATTTAATTTTCTGTGATGGCTGGCTAATAAACTTTTTCTCTTGTTGAAAGCTGTGTAAGTTCAAGTCTTCTCAGTTTATTAAAGGAAACATTAAGAAAAGTTTTGATTGTGATCTATAAATGTGCAGAGGTATTTTAATAGAAGTGTGTTCTTCAGACTATCAGACCTGGTGATATTCAACATAGAGAAGCTGAATATATATAAATCACAGAATCACA
>VZTU01033549.1:0-10354 GCA_013400835.1 Zapornia atra
GAATCACAGTCTGCAGGTGCTGATTCCTCCTCTGTGAAGGGAATGGACAGTCAGCTAAGATTAGATTCTCAAATTTCAAGTAGCTTAATGTTTTTCTGTTTTATCTACTCAAGTTTCCCATGGTATTTCTACTGACAACATGTATATTGGGACATATTTTCCCCTAATTACTCAATTGATTCAAAAGCTCACATTTGATAATTCTGGTAAAAAAATCATTTAGTTGTAATGCTATTTAGTGCTTATGAAGCTGTTTCAAGTACACTTCTGCAGCTCACTGAGCAAACTCTGTAATGTATTATCCAATATGTTACTGTATTATAAAAGTTAAGCTTCCCAATGCTTTCCTTACCAGCTGCAGACTGGCGTGTAGTCTTTGACTAAGCTGAGGTACCTCCAGTACAACACATCATTTTGACCTGATTTGTTACTTGAGACAGTAAAAGATTACGAAATAAACAGCCACTGGACATTTCTCTTTGCTTTCTTAGAATTTCCTACAGCCATATTTAATTTCTAAAAAGCTTTCCCTGATAAAAAAACCCGAACAGTAAATGAAGTGATGAAAAGGGATTCTCCTCCCTAGCTGCTGACACACTGCTGCTGTTGTCTATGCTAACAACAATCTAATTTCCATGTGACATGGGAAATATAACTCCCCTCTCCGTTTCTTGGCATTTTGGCATCTACACTGTAACACATTATTTAAATCATACATTGGTCCATTCTTGGGTTTTTTACATATATTTAATTTTCAAATTGGAACTTTAATCTTTTTCTATCAGTCTCTAAGTTTGGTTCAAGGCTTTATACAAAGTTTTGGTCACCTAAGTGTTGCCACCGTATGGTAGCTAATGATACCCAGTATTTGAAACATGCCTAATCTGAGCACAAAGAACAAGACGCTTCTCCAGGATAAAAGAATGATACAGCAATTAATGAAACATTGCTGACATTCTGAACTGGACACAAATGTTCACTCTCAGATAACTGAAAATGCTCTCCACATACAAGGGAAATCTTTTAGCATTTTAAGCAGACTATATCATAAGCAAGGAAAAAAACCCTCCCATCAACTCACCATTTCATTATTTCACGATCACAATGATTCATGCAGTGATTTTTTTTAGGTAGCTATGAACTGACTTACCATATTCCAAGGATTACAGCAAGCTCTTCTGCACACAAGTCAGGTATCTGGTACTGATCAGCATCTGCTAATTTTATCTCATTAAGTACTGTATCATCATTTAAGTCATAATTCTGTAGGAAGAGAGAAAAATAATTTTAAATGGACAGAAACAGTTATAGAGAAATTTATGTCCTCAAAACATGAAACATACAGACATTTAAAAAAGGAGAATACAAGCATCAAAAAAAAAAGACACACCAGAAAGTAATTTACCATGATTATGATAGAATAACTAAGTCAGTAGAAGGAAGTATCATCCAAATCAATTTTGCTGCAAATACACTGGTTGCCATGCTGCAGGAGCAACAGTCACAGCAACTTTAAGGTTATCTGGATATTGATTTTCTATTTAAATAAGAGCTAAAGGGGATTTTCCTTTTCAAATATGCAGTCAATCTCTTTTCATCAACTCAAATACAACACTAAGGATATACTAGTGGACATACATACAAAGCTAGGATAGTCTCCTAAGACTGTGTGTTCAATTTAGAAACAGAGAAGTATGGCTAGTTTTTCTTCTTTAGATACCTGCTTGACCTGGAAATCTATCAAGGCATAACATTTTTTTTATAAAGGCTTTCCAGCCTGAAGAATAAAACTTGGACCATAAAGCCTCATTCTATCTCTAACAACTTCAGCAAGATCACATAACTTTAATCCTAACCAGAGCTTCTCTTCATGAAAGAAAAATGCCATCATCAAACAATTTAGGGGCTGTTAAGCAACTTAAAATTGAAGTCATCATTCAGACCCTTAAGATCAGTAGGGCCGAGTCGCATAATTCATGCCAGGAATACCTAGACCAATCTCCTATCTTCACACTGTTACTACACATGTCTGTCAGTTCTTAGGAATCTGTGATGCCTTGCAGGATATTTTGAAAATCTGTGTCTCACCTGTTTTTGTAACTCCATCACTCTTAGTCAATAGAAATTACTACAGAAAGTGTAGTGGATTATATTTGCAAATATGCTCTTAATTGAGCATCCACATCTGTCTCACAGACCGTCATATGCTGTTTTAGCTTATGTCCTTTAATCTTAGCAAATGACTGCCCCACACCTTTTCCAAAAAATTTCAGAAATTGTAAGCAGTTTCCTTCTAGGCAGTACACACTCTTCCCTTGCAAGCACCCAAGAAAAGCTTCAGAACATTCTTATTTTAAGAAATTAAAGCAATTCTTCTCAAACACATACCATTGTTAAGTTTTCTAGAGGTGTTGGAGCTGGACTTAGTTCACTGTGAGGAAGGAGGAATTCATCCGTTCTTTGAACATCCAAAATAAGCTGTGCAACGTATTTTTCCTGAAATCGTGTTCTCTTCCCCAAAGCACCTACAGAAAATCATTAACTTTATATTAACAAACAGTAAAAACTAGCAATCCCATCATAAACTAGAAAGTTGCTCACAAAAACAAAACACACAGAGAATTAAACAATAAAATTTAGCATTTAGTTCAATTTAGTTTAAATGTGCTTGATCTCTTCACAGTGAAATACATGCCTTCTCACTGGTAGCTATGACAAACAAATAAATACATATTGTAAATACACAAACACAGCTAGGTGGGTCTTGCAAATCCACTTTTAAGTAAATGCCCTACAATCTACCCTATTGTCTCTTGAAAATTCATAGTCAACTAGTTTCCTCAGTTCCCTACTTACTCCCCTGCAAGAAACTACAAACAATTGTTCTATTTGCCTGCTAAAAGATAATGATGACATGGAGACATTCAGGAAAATGAAAATCACACAATATCTTACAAGTAATTATTTTAAAGATTTCAAATCTCCATTTGAAGACTTAGGTTTGTGAAGAAGAATCACAGCCATGGTGTTATACAACTTATAAGATACTACAAAAGTAACACAGGAGAGGGTGAAACAGCAAACCAATGACTGCTGCCTACTGAATCAATATTCAGAATACACAATGTGAAATTCCTCTCAGCATTGTTTCTTCAGTTCTTTATGAGGACCTCAGACAACTTCTGTTAGTTTTTAGGGTGGGAACTGACATTTATACTGAATTGAAAAGAAAAGCCTGTCTCTGAACTTCTATGTATGGTAACTTCAGTATGGTAACTTAAAATAGCAGAATCATAATCACAGCCAAAATAGTCTTAAAAATTAGTCTACAAAATTTGGAGGTTTCCTTGCTTATTATTATTAAGATACAGCACTCAGGTAACATGAACTGTGAAAGTCAAATAACATAAATGAAGGACTGAATGCAGATCCACCATTGCTTTTGCAGAACCAATTAAGATCAAGTAAAATTCTTAATTTCATTATCCTTTTGATAATTTTGCAGGAATCTTTTAGGTGAAGAGGACTGTTAATGTGACAAAGACCTGAGGATGTCAGTAAGAATCATCACTGTCAGTAAGAATCATCTGGCACAGGCACTGAAATAGCAGTCACCCCACTTTCTTCTTGGAGGTCAAAAAGAGCAGTAGAGAAGCCAGAAATTAAACTGATTTCTCCTTTTCTGCCAATTAGCCCTTTTAATGGGAAAGCCCTGTGTTGAGAGTTATGGAGAGATGAAAAAGGTTCTAAAAACACCTTAAAAAAAAAATCCCAAGGCACACCACAGAGACGAGAGACAGGCAAAGAAAATACCGGGTAATGATTCATACTAATTTTACCTGGCAGGACTCAATTCTCAGTTTTAACAACACTTGAAAAATCACTGTGCTGTAATTCACTTCCCATTATGTCTCACTGCTTAAACAGCTGAATAAAGCACTTGCAAAGTTACACTAGTTGCCAATAAATGTATTTGCTACCACCCAGAAACTGTGGTTGGTTTGTGCTCTGTGATGCCCGTCCCCGCTCGTCCCGTACATACCCGTCCCCCCCGCCCCCCCCACCTTTTTAAAGCAAAGAATTCCTCCTATTGCAGAGACAAAACATCATCAGTTTTATTTAGAACACATCTAGCACATGTGAAAGCTGAGGGAAAAAACTGCTTGCATTACACTACTATATATTCTCACAAAGGAGAGAATCTGAACAGAACTCAACATTAAAAATTCCCAGGAACGTGTCACTGGTCACAAAACCAATAAGCAGGCAATACGTAGATCTCAAAGTTCAGCATTATTAATGCTCTGGATCTGTAGATCCTAAATTTATTTTGGATTACCACCCTTCATTTTAGTAAATTTAAATGCAAGAAGGATCAGAGTCTTCTCTTTTATGGGAAATAATTTTGTGGAGTTTTTGCTGCCTGTGGCTCCATCGTGAGGGCCATAAGGATGCTTTTCAATAAGTGATGAAATACAGCACAGACCTGGATTAATGGGACTTAAAAATGTATGCAACTATGATTTATTCACACATTTTTAAAATAACTTTGGAAAAAAATGGTCCTCAGTTCCCTAAAAACAGTATACATTTCCCTTGCCATAAGAAAGTGTTCAACTAGGAAGGATTACAATGATTAAAGCATAAAATCCTTTAACCCTTCCTAAAAAGGAAATTCCTACCAAAAGCCTTAAAGATGTCTTTGCTGAATTTTTACATTACAGCAAAGTCTTTTTTGATGATGTAACATTCCTTCCATTTAGCTCAAACATGCAAGTCAAATGAATTTGTCTAGAATGCCAGCAATTCATGTTCAGTTCAGTTCAGCTGCCTTCAGGTTAGACAACCTTCGTAACTATTCCAATAGATTTATGGAGATAAACTACAGAACTTTCAGGAGGCTCACAACATTTTTCCAAGAGACTGTATCACCACAGTCTCTCTCTGGGACCAACATAACCTCTTGGTAAAGTAATAAAAACCCAAGTAATTCCACTGCATCCAGCCTTCCCCTCCTCCCTCTCTCCCCAAAAGTTTTCTCCCTGGTTAGATTTAAGGAAATTATTGATCCAAAATCTAAAGCTCTTACTTATGGGGAAAAAAAAAATCCAACATATAGCTGTAAATTGAGTGAAAAGCCACCTGCCACTTTGATTTTATTTGTTCTTAGTTAATTCCACTTTTATAGCTTGAGTATCATTACAGGCACTGCTGTTTTAATTAGAAAACAAGAAAAATTTAGGTTGCACAAAGGAGAAAAGGGTAGGTTCAACTGAAATCCATATTTTCCTTCAAACATTTATATGGAAGTTACTTTCCAAGCAATGCTAATTCTTAGCAGACAAGTAAGTCCTACCTGCTAAAAGTTAAGCTTTTTCAAAATATAGTTCTTTTCTACTTGGATATGTGAAAAAAAATTCAACAAGCCACAGGTTAATTTGGTCCAGCCAACCATCCTCATAGACTGTACATGCACAACTTACCTGTAAGATTTATCTGCAGCTTTGTTATGTCTTTAGCTGTACTGAAACATTGTTTAGCTCTTTTATACTCGTAGTAATACAAAAATGTATAGGCACACTCAAGATGGAACTGAACTGCTAAGTGCCAACTTTCACCACCTGTAAACAAAGTTTCTGCTTCTGTCACTGCAAATGAAGAAACAGAAAAGCTATCAGGACACGGTCATTTTTTAAATGATATTTTAAATTATAATTTTTAAATTATCATCAAAATGATATTTTAAAAATATATTTTAAATACCAGAGAGAAAGTCTGTTATGCTAAAAGCAAACCTGTTGCTCTTTATACCTCCACACATTTAAAAATCCACAGTCAGTGTATCAGAGATACACACTATGTAAGCATTTTTCAAGTTTTATATGTAGTGATTACTACTAGAACAAACAAAAGTTTAATCTTCTCATATATTACAGCAAACTGAATTAGGATATATTACTTTTGTAGGAAAAATAAATTTTAAATTCTTGGACCTGCTAAAGAACATAGAAACTTAGAATACAGAACACTGAGGTAATGCCCTCCCTCAAGTACTAGGTCTCAAATGAAAGTTTCACCAGCAGACTGAGCACTGAATGGGAACTGTAAGGGTTTGGTGGCTTTTTTTTTAACTACTCATTTACTGAGTGACAAAGATCAAGTTCTCCATCTGAACAGAAGAAAATACCTTCATAAATAAATTGTTATCTTTAGGAAAGAAGAACTGACAGTTTTTTCATCTACCATATAAGTATTTTTATTTCTTAAACATTTAAATATGTACCAAGATACAATAAATGGCAAAGAATATTCTTGCACTGTGAAACACAGACCATTAAGATGAAAACTATTAATGTGGATTACTCTTAAATGGAATATTTTGCTTTTGGCTTTATATTGTCAGAAAATATTTACTCAATAGAGTTCTTCAGAAGCTGACGGCATCACAGTACCTAAAAAGAATGCTACCCAAAATTAACATAGATGCTGTGTTACTTAATGGATGCTTAATTTTTCAAACATACTTTATTAAGATTAGTCTTACAATATGAAAAATTAATACTATCAAGGATGTGTAAAACATTTTTCTCTGACTTTTGAATTTAGAGATTGGGAACAAAATTTTACTCTTTAAACTCCTATGCTTTCTTGTTTTGAGCAGTTGTTAAACCTTAAAAATCTTTCAAGTAATACAGAAAGCTGCTAAATCAATATGAATTTGCAGGGATAATTCCTGCTTAGTACCGTAACTTTTTTCAATGTCTGAATGTAGATAACGAAAGCAAATTGGTAACTTAAAAATATTACCCAGGGTTTTTCAACAGAAGTAAAACAGACAATGCAGCAGGTCACAACTTAATCCTTAAATCAAACCCCTAAAGGGACTATAACTATTTAAAAAACAAAAGTCTCTGCAATTTAATCACTGCTTTTAAACCAGAGCCTATTCCAGACACATTACTTGAAAACTGAGAAAGTTACCTGTATGTTAACCTCACATTTAAGTAATGTTCTTCCTTATGAAACAATTTGAGGTTTTAATACTTTTGTCCATATTTATCCTTAAACACATTCTCTCTTTAAAAGAGACTAACACCCACAAAACATGTGCCTAACAGAAGCTGTTTTTGTAACTAGAGTGGAAAAAACCAAAAGACTAAATTATTTGTGACACCTGTCGTCTTTACCCGATTTTCACACTCTTTCTGTATACAATGGCACTCTGATTCTTTCCCAAAGGACAAAAATTTTATTTACATGGGAAAAAAAAAAAAAAGGCTTTTCTGTGAGGTATTATTAAATGCACTCAATGCACAGAGGGTTTACAGAAATGTAAACGTTGACTCTTTAGTATAGTTCAAGCCACTACATCCCGAAGGGCTGTTGTTCGTGCAACAAAGCCTACATGGTACTGAATGGGCAGATACATGTGTGGAAACTGAAAAAAAAGGCAATTTTCCAATAGAATGATTTTGACTCAATTTCAATTCAAAAATCCAAAATAGACTATAGCCATACATTGCTTCTTGATTTTCCATAGCTAACAAGTTTCAATGATCTGAATATAAAATTAATTGTGCTAAAACAATATATACTGCTACAATGAACTGAAGTGATATGCCAAGAAGTGGTTTTACCACTCCCTATCTAAATAACATTTAGTAACAGTGCTAATCCCAAAGCCTGGTAAATTTAAGCTGTTGAGACTTCAAGGACATTTGTAGAAAGCTCCACATCATTACTACTATTGACGTAGCAGCACAGAAGCACTGATGTCCCAAACTTTAGGTATCCCTCTGGCATCCCATACCACATTTGGCACAGGACCAAATGGACAGGAAACTGTGCTGAGCCCTATTGGTTTTGCATAACAGCTGCTTCAGAACAGCAGGGACTCACTGCACCTGTCTTGTATTCAGGTGATGATGTTGAACTTACACTTGAGAACAATGTGTTTTAAATAGAAAAGGTAATTTCTCCTGAATTTGAAAGGCCTCTCTCTCTAGTAATTAAGACAGAATTTTCTTGTCAAGTTTATATAGAAAAAGCAAGTGGGTTTTTCAAGCCCTAATCAAAGACTATTTAGAAGGTTTATTAAGTATTTATTTTATGAAGATATATGAAGGTACTTGTTTGAAGTACCAGATGGCTTTAATTACAAAGTAAATAAACTGTTAGAGGCAACAAAAACTGCCTGGAAAAACTCACTACATATTCAAGTGCACCTTACATCATCTTCTCTGAAATCTTAGAATGTACTTAGTATCTGTGCATATGCAGCAGCACCCTCTAAGCAGATGAGGGCTGCACAAATGGTAGCTTTATATAGTATCATTTAGTCAATGAATTTTAATTAAATTTGTGATTACTTCTCTTTTCAGGTTTTTTTTCAAGAAGAAAAAAAAAGTCACATAATTGTGCTAGAATCTGCAATAAAGAAATTTCTATCTACTTAACATCCAAAAGTGTGTTCATGTGGCCTGCTTTCTCCAAAGGTAACATTGTAAAAGTATTCTGTCAAGAAGAATTTTACATATAATTTGCATGGCCTGAATCAACATATGGTTCAGAACAGAATAAAAGAAAAAAACCTCCACTAAGGTGTGGTAGGTGAGGGGAGACCTGAATCTTTGGCATCCAAGATTGCTGCCTTTGTCAAAACATACCCAAATGAGCTCAGTTAAATAAGGAAGAAAAAACTTATGGAATGGTCCAAGTGAGTTTGTGATAAATTCAAAGTGCTAAGCATGGGGGAAGCAAAACCTTTGTCTACAACTGCATGCTCCCATTTTCATACTAGAGGCCTGAAAATAGCACGTGCTGTACAAATCCACATAGTTTTCTCCTTACTCTCTGTACTTACATGTGCTTACTGCCTGGTAAGCATCATGTTGCAAGAGTTGTGCCTACAAATTCCCCTTCCCCAAGATACCTCAACTAATGCTGTAAGTAATTAGAAACATACCTTGTTTTATACAGGTCTGTGCAAGAGTAAATAGCTCAGGTGATCTCTCCTCTAGCAACTGCTGGTGAATATTCACACATCTTAGCGTCCACCAAGATAACGTCTGAAAGCAAATATGCATACTTCAAGTTAATAACAAGTGTAGATCCTTTTTAAAAAAGAAAATAGATAAGTGGCTTTAAAATATATATTTTTGCAATATATTAAACTCTAATTTCCAAATAATGTAGACCCATCCAAATTAGCTGTTTTCTATAAAATGTGAGCACTGAACTAGCACAAGGATGAACATACTGAAGGAGCTCTACAGTGCTGCAAGTTTGAAGGGCTTTTCCTCTGTTAATTTCTCTAGCTGCTCTCTGAACCCTTCAAATCTGGTAAGAATCTCTGGATAGAAGAGAATACTTGCGTGTGCTTATTTTGATTTCATACCTCCTAGTTCTTTTAACAGAAAAAAAAAAAAGAAAAAAAGCTGTTTCCTACTTCTATCATGTCACATTCATGATTTTAGTAGACAGCCACAATCTCACTCTTCAGTAATCTTTCTAGCCTGAAGAGTCCTAGACTATTTAGGTACTTTTTAGCATGGAAGCCATTCAGTATTTCTTATTCAGTGTTGTCCTTCTATGCATTTTTTCCTGTTGTATTTAATCTTTTTTTCATTTCATCAGGTGGGGTTAGAAAGGAGACTGAGATAGGTGAAAGAGGATCAGAACTACTCATGAGAACACCTTACAATCACAATTTAAAATATCGTGCAATTTGTACGTGCAATTTCTGAAGGGCAAATACCTTACTGAACTAGGTAATTGTTCTATAGCAAAGCTGGATCACAGCTCAAGAAATACCTTATTTTAGAAAGCTCTGTATGCAAAACCTAAGTTCCCCATCTTATCCATCTCTGGCTGCGCCAAGCAGAAAAGCATGGAAAGTCTGAGAATATTCTATTCTCCAAATTATACTCACAGTTATCATCTGTGAACACAGGGCACACCTCTACACAGACTGTAATGATTACTAATTATTCAGCTACTGTTAGCATGCCAATCATTTTCTATGAAATAGATGTTTGATTGCTTTTGAGAGGCACCTATCTTCTGAACTCCTTACACAGGTATGCTTACATCAGACTGACCTAAGGGCTGTACAGTATTCAAGCATAAACATCTAAACCAATCACATGTAGTTGACTGTAATGTCCCTAGAAAGGAACCATCAAAAAGAATAATAGCATCTATTTCAAAAAGCAATGAAATATGACTTTTGAGATCAAGCTGAACAGAGTAAAAGCACACAAACAACAGACTTTGTGAAAAAGGTCAAATCCAAACATTCCATCACTTATTTAGAAACCTAAAGGTAATTTAATTTAGAAGTTTCAAATTACTT
>VZTU01033551.1:2182-63274 GCA_013400835.1 Zapornia atra
TTAAAAACACTAGAGAGGGAAATAAAGCACTTGGTGCATTTTAAATAGGAAGGTCATGGCAAAAGAAATCTATGTAATTGTACTAGCAAAACTCCCTGCTAGCTGTTCATTTAATGGGGAAATGTGTGGAGGGGTATGGAACAGCAGGAGAGGAAATGGTGAGTGTGGTGTCACAGCTTTTCTCCCAAACTTGACTTGTTAGGACAGTTTTGAAAGCAGGCATCGAGTTGGTTCTGGGGAGGTAATTGCATTGCTGTAAACTGTTTATCTGTGGACTCTTAATAGAAAACTAAATACAAACTTAATACTGAGTTTGACATCCTAAAGGCTAGTTTGAAAAGACAGACATGTTCATTCTTGCTGTCTGTGATCCCATGAATCTTTAATTAGATCAAGTTCTCTAGAAACGTCATCTATGGGACAGCTCCCCTGTGCAGAGTTACCTATAGAGCAAGCACTTGCATGGCTTGAATCTCCTAAATAGACTGCCTGCACTACTACACTCTCTCCATCTTCCTCCTAGTCTGTTGGTGTACCTCTGCAGACCATCGCTCTCTGAGATAGCCCAGAGGGAAGAACTACTAAAGATGTAGACTTTGGACAGGGCTTTGTCCCTGGTATTTCCTTTAGATGTCTTCTGCTTCAGGTTTTGCTATGAAGTGTCTTCTGATATGTATCATTGTTCTCACAGGATGCACAGGCATGGTTTAGTGCTTGACTTACTGCTGTGGATTCTACAGCAGGGGTCTGGAACTGAAATGCTTTTGTGTATTTAGCCTTTAACTGTTTTGCCTTGGTTGCTTGCTACGTGGCAACATGAGGCAACATTAAGTATAGCAAAACTGAGGCCAAATGGTAAAGCAAGGAAGTCATCTAGAAAAGGAGAGTATGTGTTTTATTACGACTTTCAGTTTTATGATAGTAAGCAATGCAAAAGAAACTTCCAAAACTCTAAGCTTCTGCAGTTGATACCAACTTTCAAAGTGTGGAGAATTAGAATATAAACCCCAAATTGAACACTATTAGTGGCACTATTCAAAGGTTTTAAAACAGATCATAAGAACCTTCAGTTAAGCAGCTTAATTTAGTGGATACTTTAATATTCTATCTGTAAACCAAGGTTACTTTTCTGCGTTTTGCTATCTGTAAGTATTAAAAACTTAGTCTGTTTTTTAAAAAGAGAAGTCAGTCTTCTGTAGTGGCACTTAGAGGAATTCTACCAGACTAGGCTTTCCAAAGGTGTATAATTGGTTATAGTATTAATACAATGTAGAGGTTCTGCTATGTGTACTCAAAATGGAGGGTAAAAACCCTAGATCAACATTGTTCACATAAAATCTTTTTCTGAAAATCCTGTTTTGACTGCAAGCGAACCGAGCTGATGGTTGTGTATTACAAGGAACCGCAAGGTTATGAATGCTGAAGGAAGTATTAATTACTTGGAATCATTCCCCTTACAGCACCCCCTTGTATTTTCGTATCAGTGCCATTATATTTCCTTCTTTCATGTTTACTTTTACCATTTACTTAGTCTCAAAGTTTGTTACTGTATTAACAAGGACTTGGTGTGGGCAGTAGAAGACTTTTCTTCCTAGCCCTGCCAATGCTACGTTATTATATTCTAATAGGCTGACTTTTGTCTAAACTGATCCAACAATCTGTGGTATTTTAGGAGATTAATGACTAATGTTTGGCTGTGCTTGTTGTGGGTGTTGTGTTTATATGAATTCAGTAAGTCAATGGGAGCTTGATCCTATTTCTTCTAAGTCAGCAGAAAAATAATATTAAACTAATAAAATAATAGTAGGGAGTGAGACCAAGACAAAGTTCAAATTTCTTTCAGCTACTAACAGGGAGTTAAATTGTGTTTACACTTGCTTGTGTTAACATTGTGGTTTTTAAATCATTGTGTTTAGAGTTTAAGAAAGCAAAGAAACTGTTCAAGGCCTGAAACTGAGGCTTGGGAGGTGCAGGTTCTGGTTCCAACCCAGTCTTCGTTTGTGTGTGGCAAGACAGTTTTCACCTGTGTCTCACTTGACCCAGAATTAAAACTGGGCAATAGTAGTTGACAGGGCAATGTTAAGTTTTATTCATTAGGGCTTTGAAATCTGTGATGGATGAGTTCAGTATTTTTGTTCCATTTTAAAATACAGAAGCTAATTCTGAAGTGATAAAAACTGCTGTGAAGCAACCTTCTGTGTTCTGTTTAGGTTAAATATGGAAGGGACCATGACACACTGTGTCTGTGAGGTCACAACATGAAATGAATAATTGGCAAAGTTAATGGTGAAGAACTGTAATGTTTTTCTTCTCTCTTGCTTCCAGAAAGCTGCTGTTGACTTTGTGGTTGCTTTTTTAGGTGCTGTGGTGGTGGTAGGTGCTTAAGGGCTGCTGAATGATACTCCCTTCCAAATACTGCTCGTTTTTAACGGGGGTTTTTGGGACAGTAATGTCAGTAGCTTGCTGTTTCCTAGGGCAATTCAGGCTGATAGAAAAACATTAAACATCTTATTTACAAGCAGATGAGTACCTCTGCGCTTGGCAGAACTGTATGGGCTGTTTGACATTCAGAAACAACATTGTAGGTTCTGCTTTAGGCTGACTGTGAGTCCGAAATTCAACTAACAGTCTTAAAAATAATAAAGGTGGGCCAAGTATTGAGGGTTGAATTAGTTTCAGGCCCAGTCTTCCTCTTTACTTCCTGAAAAAAAATCTTGGTTTTTGGAAAGTACCAAATCTAATCTCCCTCCCTTCTCTGGCATAGGGCTCCAGTATCCTGAGAGAGACTTTTTCTCCAGCTTCCAAGGTCTTCATAGGCACCAGTCCCACTCTCACAGTTCCTGTCTGGGTAGAACTTCTTTTTTTTTTTCGTTTCCTGCATGCTGTACCAGACGGACACTTACAGAGCATAGCTGCCCTGTCAACCTGGAGTAGAGGTGCTGAGCGATTCTTTTCACTGACAGCGCTGTGGATGCTAGGTCTGATCCCATACTGTGCTGCGCTGCCTGCCACAGCTTTTCTTCTTGGTTGTGGTGCTCTGGAGGCCTGAAGTTCCTGGCTGAGTGTGTAGTGTATGCTTGGCTCCAGGAGAGCAAATTTTGGGTGAGACATAAGACCTATTGTGTTGGCTTCTGCCCTCCATGAAAATGAAACTGTGTCGGTAGTTACCAGATGTTTGTGAATAGCCTGGAAGAAAGTTGAAAAAAACCAACCTGTCCCTGAAGACAGAAAACTCAGGAATGGCCCTCACAGTTCTTTACAGGAATTCTCCCAGTAAGTATGAGACTGGTTAGAAGAGGGGTGGCTTTTTTTTATACAGGGAGCAAGTTGCGGAGAGACACACTAATTACATGTGAAATTAGAGAATTTCCTTAAACTCTTCCAGGTTTCTCTGGTTGGTTGGTTTTAGCACTGACTTAAATAGGAACCTGGAGTGATGGGAACTACTTTTGACTGGAACTTGCAGGGTTAAAAGAGAGATGTGTTTCTCTTGTTAAAGCTGTGCACTAGGATGGCTTTATATCATTCTTTCTTTATTAATGCAGTAGTAGAAATAACATCATTCTTCACAGATCGTGTATTTTAAACATACTTAAGCAGATTAATAACCTTTTGTTTCTACCCATACCAGAACACTGTCTTTCATGTGCAAGTAGTTTTCTTTGTTGTTTTAGGGGTTTTTTTTTAAAGCAGGGTACTGTTTCCTTGTTTGTAACCACATAGGAGTTAACATTTTATGGCTGATAGACATTCTTTTTCAAACGAGGTATATTCTCTCCTTATTCAGGAAGCTGGTGGGTTTTCTATGTACATTGTCTGTCTTTTTACCTTCCTGGTTTTTGCTTATCTTTATTTTTATGTGTGTTTTTCTTTTCTTTGACAGATGTCACCAGTCATCAGTAAGTCAGGGGACTTAAAAGTTAGCTCAGAGCGTGACACGGACAGAGACTCACCTGTAACACAGTAAGCAAGTAATACTTAAAACAATGTGCAGTGTTACTTCTACAGCTGCTGTTAGAAAACTGTGAGAAACATTGAAAGGGTTATTTTGTTTTAGCAAGCAAACCAAAAAAGTTAGCTTTAGGATAATCGTTCAAAAAGTGCTTCACACCTGAAGTGTGCAGGAAGTAGCAGTTTGTGTTTATGTACACACACAGTTGAGTACATACACACTCTCCCCCCACTCCCAAAAAAACAAAAGGGAGCAAAGGACTATAATATATAAGACAATCAAAACTCAGGGATATGAGATTGCTCTGTGGTACCCCTTAGCTGTGTATTAGGTTTTATTGCTAATCATGGAGATGCCGGTCTGAAGTCATGCTTTATGTCATTGCTGTCCCACTGGGCAAAGAGCAGCGCTGCACAGCCTCACTCAGAAACCTTCAGGGTACTGAGCCATTTGTACCTGATGGTCCGTGAAAGATGCCATGAGGCAGCGCTCCATGCTGTACCTTGTCAGGGGAGACCTAATTGGAAAGGGAGGAAGGTAGCTGTGCCTGTACTACACAGTGCTGTATTTCCTTCCCTGTGCAGGCTGTTCTAGGCTTTACCACAGTAAAGAGAGGGCAGTTTTGACCACGTCTTTTGAGATGAGGTTGCAAACCTGAGTAGTGTCTATGGCTGATCTAAAGCTTGTGCCTGAAAGTGCATACTTCACAAGCTCTTCCATGAACTAGAACATAATGGGATTCGCTTGTCTTTGTAATTATAGCAGTGACTGCATGTTCCAAGTTGGGTTTTTTTAAACACTGGAAGGAGAGAAGGATCTCCTGGCATTTGATACCATTAGTTTGAGAGACTGTTTCGTGTTTCTCTTTGGAGGCTATTGATGTAGCACAGATTAGATAATAAAACATCTCAGTATTTTTCATGAAAACTCACCTCTTTGTACCTGAAATCATGACCTGCAGGGGTGGTGACAGGACTGTAGTTTTCTTGGTCACCACAGTTGATGTGTCTTGAAATATCCTTAAAAAAACTACACTGTGCAGGTGTTGTGATCTTAACTGGAAAAGTTTTTATCTTTTTAGCATCTTAGAGCAGTATCAACATGATCCAGTCCAATCTGTACTTAAATAGTTGCTCCACCTACACTGTTCTATTACCTTCGTGTTTTCTGTGAAAATACCCTCGATGTCCATGTCACATGCTAGCATACAATGGTAAGTGTGCAGTAAATAAAGTTCCTAAGAACCAAGTGAGACCTCACTGCCAAGTACACACTTTCACTATGGAGAAGTGAAACTGTCAGCACCTGCACAGCTCACTGTACCTTTCTTTGAGCCTCCAAGTGAATGTTTGCCCTTTTGCCTATTCGAACAGTATTCACTGCAGCCACAGTACCTGCTGCAAAAGAAAGTGAATGGGAAGCCCTTGTCACATGCCTGTCTTTCAGAATTTCTGGGTGGAAAAATGCAGTTTTGCAGGAGGGGAAAAAAAAAATGTATCCAAGATGGTGGTAAATTTTTATCTTCACTAATCAGTTAACCTATCTGCTGCAGATTGTAGAACACATAGAGAAAGGTCCACAAAACAGATGCAAAGTAGACTAAAGCTTTTATTTAAGTACCTCGAAGATCTAATACATCATCCCATCTGATGTTCAAATGATAAAAAGATGAAAACTACCTCTCAAAATTTGAGTACCTTTATAGTGAAAATCTGCATAGCAGCCTCAATCTTTGAATATTGATTAGATGCTACTTGTCAGCACAGACATTATCTCCTTAGATAGACTCCCATTGTACAGTTTTGTTGAGCTACACTAGGTAGTGCTCTCTGCATAAATTTACAAATTACTCATCAGACCCAGCTGAACACTCAGTTTGGTAGATTGGTACTTATGTTACTGATTAATTATGACTTTGTACCCCGGGTTTCTCATGCAGCAGTACCTCTCATTTTGTTCCAAGAATCCTAACACAGAGGGTCTTAAGCTCCAAAACTTTTTCCTCCAGGATGTTCCAGTGTAAGAGCTGCAGCAATTCATGTACTCATGAATATACAATTTAGCTTAAAAATGCAAATGATAGGCAAGTAGTCTTCAGTCCATTAGAAAGGCTGATGTGTAAACATTTTCATCTTTAAAATATGGAGACATTAGGAGAGTACCACCAGCAGTAATGCTCTTGCAGCATCTTTTTTTGGGGGAAACTACCACATCTCATTAAGTTCTTCAGTCTCAATTGACTCACTCAGGTGTTTCAGCATCATTCAGCGTAACAGATCTGGGCACAGACCAAGACGTCTTTGTGCTACGCACAATACAAATTTTGAATGAGGACAGTACCTGCCCTTGAAAGGTTACAAAGTATTGCTACATATTTATAGGTAAATAAAGTTTTATGGCTTCTGCCAAGAGTGGGAATTCATGGTGGAAGTGGTGTAACATATGCATAATCCCTGGCATCATCTGTAAGACCAGTCTTTCCCTTGCTAAAGGCACTACGTGGGAAGGAGGTGGGAGCTTGACTGATGCTTTTGGCCTTGTATGAAGCCTGATAGGCACAAATAGACACTAAAGGGATTGTTTTTTAAAATTCTGTAAATCTGTCATAGTTCTGGTAAATGAAAATGGAAAAACTGATCTTAGGCACTTTGCCTGCCTGTCTCGTTCTTGTGGAATAAATAAACCAGGAATCTCTCTTTAATTGCACGGGGTTTTCTTGGTGTTTGAGCTTAGGAAAGGAAAACACAAAAAGTGCACTGGCTTTTACAAGAGGAGGAGGCTGATAACTTGTATTTTTAAATTGCATCTGTTGACTGTTGATCAAGACTAGCTGATTTTAAAGATCACGTGAGGTTCTTTACAAAGCAGCACTATGATATGTTAAAAAGTAGACTAGTGGAGTGGTCTCATATTTTGTCTTCATGGCTTTTTTTCTCTGTTCTGCTGCAGAATGGTAGTTTTTGTACTGTTTCAGCATTGTATTCGAGGGCGGCAGGCAAACAGTTGCTTTTAACACATAGGCTGTGGGTGGAAAAAGCTCTAAATTTGGCTAACTTTGTGTTTATTTTACTCTTTTTATTCCCACCTTCCTCTAGAGGGGCAAAGAAAAAGAAGAAAAGGATACAGAGGACCGAGAGAGAAAATCAGCACAACTTAATGGGTCTTGACACTCCTGTATCGTCAGTTACACCTGATGGTGTTGAAAGTGAACCTACAGCCCATGGGGTGGGACTGAAGAAGAAGAAGAAGGCGGCAGCAGCGAGAGGCTCAAACTTAAACACAAATGGAAAGACAAATATTGCCTTTGAGCCTGAGTGCTGTGATGTGTAGTCATCATTTAATTCCACACACTGGTATGATATTCAGTATACATGGTGAAGGCTGCAAGTACAATCTCTTTTCTAGGATTAACGAGAAACAGAGAAATTAAAACACTCAAATATGCAAAATGGCACCAGTTGTGATTTCCCACACAGTGGTGTAAACCTGTTTTGGAAGACTTCTGCCCTTGGTTCCTTTTGAAATCAACGGAAGTTGAATGCTCAGCTCCTCACTGGACTGGTAGAATCTGAAACCGACTGTGGTATTTCATGAAAACCCCGCTGCCCAGTACACTGTTACCCAATTTGGTACTTGATTACACCTGAACTTAGGCATTTCTTCAGGCTGTAGATCAGTCCCTTGGGAGCAGAGAATGAAGTGATGGAGAGTAAAGCAAGCCCAACCACTACATAAATTACTACATTAACACATGTTGTAAGATAGAGGAGTGTTTGGAATGATCAGGTTCCAGAGGAACGCTGCCACTGCAGTGTCCCTGAAAACATAAGCATTTAAAAATGTTTGTCTGACATGAAATATGTGCTTGGACTGCCTTTTGCAGCTCTGAAGCAAGTTATTGAGTAACTACCTATGCAACTACACTGTCTTCAGTGGGACTACTCATGCTTACCAGTGTAAATAAGCGGTGCATGTTCCAGGCAGTTACATTTTTCAGGGGAGGTTTTCTGCACATGATGAAGGCTCGTTGCAGTTTTGTCAGAGTTCCTGGCTGCTTTGCCAGCGATCTGGCCAAATACACTTTCTTTTGTCTGAATGAAATATTTCCTATTCAGCTCTGCTGTTTGTTTTACTTGTAGTCCTCATTCACTTGTGAGTGTCATTAATCTACTTTTTTACTTGGGTATCATGTTGTGAACTTTTACTAATGACTTCGCTAATTATCTATGATGCTGAATGATTTATGGTGTATATTAAACGAAGCACTTTCTATCAGTTAGCGTTTGGTATTCTTTTCTGGCTGCTGATGTCCAGTTTATTTTTACTCTGCTAGGAAATTCTTCCTCCTCCCCCTCTGAAGCAATAAATAACATAAAATTAGAAAGCCCTTATTTAGTAGACAGGGCACTTGATTCCATTAAAAAAAGAAGTGAGAATAACAGCGTTGGGCACTGATGTGTGAAATGCACCCAGATGTGGGGGGACTAGTTGTTGTATATTGTAATATCTTCCCTGCACATGTTTTAAAGCCAGAAGAATCTGCAAACTTGTTTCCTTTGGGTAAAGCACCGCAGCAAATGCTCTTCTTTGGTCCCGCTGGTATTTGTTCTGAGCTAACAGTCCCGGCTTTGCTTTGCCTAGAGCGTATTTATGGAGTTCTCCCCTAAATGGGACTTGCCTATGTGTCCTGGAAACTTATGAATGCCTCTTTCCCCAGTCAGAGGTGGTGCAAAATTATCCTAGTCCTGGGACTGCCTAATTCTCTAGGGGCTCCTAGCCTCTTAACTCTCTGCTTTGCAGTGTGTTCCAGCTCATCGTGCTGTGTGACATGTGGGATTGAAAGATTTCATAAAAGGGAAAAATCTCAACATCCTACATTTCTTGCAATATCCAGGATAACGTTTAAAATAAGGGCAGAGCATGACATCAGCCTCCACGTCAGGGAGAGCTGAGCAGTAGCCAAGTTCTGGGAGCTCATTGGAAAGCATTGTAAAATGTTAATTTGGCATTGTGGACACGGAAGGCAGAAATAACACTTCAGATAAACACCACAGAGAGATGGTAGTTCTAATCAAAGGCACAGCACCTCCTTTCATGCTTGCGAACTAGGGCTCCAATTATGTTCACTGCTCTGAAGCTGAATAGAGCTGCTTTGCCACACTTTCCAAATTGAGAGGAGAGGCAGCGGTAGTGTCTTCCAAGGCACAGTTCCAAATCACAATTAAGCAGAAGGAATCAGATAAGAGCCAAACATGAAAATGCAGGGAGTTGAAAATAAACTCTTCATAATGTTTTCTTGTAATTGCAATAGCTTCTGGGTTGGTTTTAGAATCTTTTTTTTTTTTTTTTTCCTTCCTACCACATGGCTGGTTAGAAACTTGTATTGCTTTATGCTGTGCCACTGTGGCACAAAGATTTCTGCACTCATTTAACACAAAATGAACAAACAGATCTGAAATTAGCCTCTCTTTTTTTGTTTAGGTGACCTTCAGTATTATTAGAACCTTCAGCCTAAAGTGTCACAGCACATTATTAACGTGGGGTAGCGGCAAAGGCTGGTTTTACCTTTAGTTCAGAAATATGGCTGATAAACGTTTTTTCTTAAAATGAATGTTTTCAGTGTTAGTAGATTCTTTGGTTTTCAGATATTACCATTGCGATTTTAAACTTAGAAGAAAGAATAAAACTTTTAAGCAGTTTGGGGTAGGGTAACGGCTTAAAAATATGGTTCGGAAATAAATTATTTTATAGTGCTGCTTGCTTCTGTGTTAATGCTGATTTTTAATGCATATCCTACAATACATATCTTGAAAAATAATTTGAAACTGAGAAATCGTGTACATTTGCTGAAAATTTGAGTTTTTAAATATTTAAAGGACTTAAATTTCAGCAGATGAATTCCAAGAGGATTCTGATTGCCTACTGAAAAATTTGCTCCTTTTTTCTTTATTTTTTTTAATTGAAGAACTACATGAAGTATCTCAAAACGTAAGCACCCTCCAGAATACGCATTAATTAAAATATGAGAGTTATAAAAGTCTATCTGAAGATATTTTTATTTTTTAGAGGGTGATACAAGTTCATTGCTGGAAGAAGGCGAGTAAACCCCTATTTAAAAAGGGTCAGTATTAGATATTTATAACTGCCTGGTGATAACAGCACAGTAGGTCTTTCATTGTCCTGGTGTTTTTTGGTTTGGGGCGTGTGGTGTTACAAGGTCTGATTGCTATTACATTTTTATGATACAGCAGAGACAGTGAGAACAATGCATAAATTACCAAAACAGAAGGGATGGCACATTTTCCCCCTGCTTCCCAATAGCCAGGAGATTGCATTCATTTATTTATTTCATTTTTTTTTTCCCTTAAAATAATTTGAGGAACAGACAGCATAAAACACAATAAGTGTATTTGTAGCATCACTTAATTCAGAAGGCGGTAGGGGACGGATCACACTCAAACAAGGGCTAATGAGAACACAGAGGAACATGACAACTGAAAGTCTCTGTTGACTAGTGAACTAAATCTGCCGGCTGGACCCGATTGTCTGTCGGAGAATTGAATGTCAGGATCATTTAGGGTTAACAATGGCCCGTTACAAGCAAAAGCAGACAGCTATGAAAAATAGCCGGCATGGTAGCCATTCTGCAGGGACTGTGGCTACAAACTTGATAATGAGGCACTTCATTCACTGCATCCTTCTGCTCTAATTACTGAGGTGAATGGGAAATACTTCATTTAAGGCGGGAACAGACTAAAGCAAAAACACTTGTTTGGTAAACACAAAGAGCGGTGGGGGTTTTTAATGATCCTTTTCGAGCACGTATGAAATTAGTATGTATGCAGTGCAGCCTATTTTATGGATATGGAAATTGGGAGGGGATGGAAGTATTTTCTGAGTCGTGAAGGGAGGCTAGAAGGATTCATGTGCACGTTTGTGTGGTGGGGATTTTCCCTCAGCATTCTGCCCAATGACTGTCCAGAATGTTTTGGATAAACTAATTTATGGATGTACACCTGCACTTGTAAAAACATACTGTGTTGGTTCAAGGAGGTTTATTGCTCAGAGTATAAAATATGTGCATTAGGAACAAAACTGCTGCTCGTAAGGAATAGAAACAAGAGGAGGTCTGAGAGAGGGAAATAAGCAACTTGAGAAGAAAACTGCTTCTCTGGGGGAGACTTGCAAGAATGTGGCAATTAGAAATTGGAACTTGAGAAGAAGGAACAGAAGATAGTGAGAAGGCGTGTTATAGGAAAGTTCTAGTGGCTTCAGTCATGTTTTTTAGACTTCAGAAATAAAGATACTTAACCACTGTTCAATACACTTAAATTCTGTGCCATTTACAGGAGTTTTATGGATGAACTCTTAACCTGCGAGGAATGTTCTCCTGTGTCTCACCAGTAACTCGTAACTTGGCACTGTCCTAAGTCCGAGGTGCACCCCAGAAAGGTCTGTATTGTCTGTGGTTTGCACTGCTGTTGGGATAGCTGAAGCCTTGGCCCCCTCATTTCTGGAGCAGGTCTTCAGAGGGCACCTCCGTAGGTGTCAGCTGTTGCAATGTGCACCTCTGCCTTGATTCAGTCCACTTCAGAACCTTCATCCTGCTCAAAACAGAGCAGAGATGGGGATTTCAGGCCAAGCATATAGCTGCTGTTGTGAACATCACATACCATATCATCCTTTTCTTACACATAGATCTGCTCTACCTCCCCTCTCCCCGCCTGTCCCAGGGGGTTTGGCAGGAGTTTTGTCCTTTGCTCAGCCTGTTGCGTGCAGGTTGCTTGCTGACTTACCCATAGGAAGGGTCTCTTTTCCAGCAGCAACATGCGTACATAGAGACCTGGTCCTCCCAGCTGCTCAGGGTAAACAGACTCCTATACTCAAAGCTCCAGCAAAGTCAGTGGGGACTAGGCTTTCAGCAGCAGCGTCAGAGCTGTAGTTTATACACTGGTGTACCCTAACCTCAAAGACGGGGAAAAATATTTTCTAGCTTGCACCTATAAATGAAAATGACAGCTCTATGTTTCATCTGAAACTCTAGCCCCCTGTTTCTTCTGTTTGCGAGGACTGTGTCAGACCAAACCAATTTGCACTGTGTGTTTGGCTGTGGCAGGCAAGTTTTGAAGTCCTGTCTGATGCTCAAATACTCAGAAGCAACTGCAGATGCCCCTTTAAGTGGAAAAATGTTTCCACGCCGGTAAAGCAGTATCAGTAAAATCTTTGCGCTGAGCAGACATCAAATTCTTGTTGCACTTAGGTCGCCTGCGCAGGCAGGGAGTATAATAAACTAGTGTGTAGCAGCAGCTGTAAATTTTCTGAGGATTTATCTAACCACAAATACATCGAAATGGGGAAATAGGGCTATATTAAACTGTGCAAGATGCTGCTGGAACTCAGCCATTTCTGCAACATCCTGTAATTAATTTATTATGACAGGTCTGGCAAACTGAAACACCCAATACACTTGCGACAGACTGTTATGATACAGCTGTTTGAAAACTCTGTAGTCACATAGGAGGCAGGTATAAATGGAACAGAGAAGAAAAGAAGAGAAAAGAAAAAAAAGAAGAAAGAAAAAGAAAAAAGAAAAGAAAGAAAAGAAGAAAAGCTTAACATTGCCATTATTTCTCTGAATTTAGAAATTTTTCTTAGATTCATATTCACCAACATCATGGAGCTTCTGTAGCAAAGACAGTGCACGCAGAGTTGCTAGCTGGACAGGAAATTGTTGCAGAGTATTTTGGCTTAGATCCTACACTTTTAGGAGTCAGAAGGCGAGTTAATGAAGTTTTGTGGACACGTTCAACTGCGGAACCTCTTTTCACACTTCTTGTGAGTCAGTCCAGGACCTCGCCATGTGTTTTGGTTGTGAAATCAGTTAAGTGAAGCTGAGGCACTCAGTGTGGGTTTAACTTCTCGATCCGTCCACTTTTTGTTTCTCTGCCCAGGCTAAAGACACTTGGCTTGAGAGTTCCAAAGAAATCATCTGTGAGTCGAGTACGGATTTCTCACAAATCAAGTTTTTAGTGTCTCTTGCTGCTCAGTTCTTACAAAGGTGATGAGAATAGGTCCTCCCTGTGTTCTTCCACTTAACCGTAAATTTTGTTGCCTCAGCTCCCAGTGAGAAAGGAAGAAACACTGAATTTCATCTCTTTTCTGGGGATATGAATAAATCTTGAATACGCTGCTGTTAATCCATACTGAAATATAACCAATTCAGCGCTGCACAACAGTGTAATTCAAAGACAATTCCTCTTTCTCCCCTCCCAAATTTTGACAAGCAGAAGGGGTGGTTTTGCTTCCTTGCTTGTGCTGCTTTTTTGAACGTTAAGCCTTTGCCTATGCATTGCTGCAGGTGAGTGGTGCAAAGTAAATGCAATTAGTTATCATCACCGTGCCTTACTCACTTGGCAGTGGTTTTTTATTATGGACTGTAATTGTTCCCTCAGTTCCACTTCGACATTTTTATTTTGCCATTGCATCATCAGCCATGTTTTTTCTGTGCATGTCATCGGGGTTTTGACACTTTTGTATAGACATGGTATAAAGCAACTTAATTTTATGGTCCGCATTAATTTTAGCGCTTAATGGGGATATACACTCACGAGCATAGTAGTGACATCAGCCTGGGGCTCATTAAAAGAAATGCCATCTAAAGCCAAGCTCTAGCAGTCTGAATAAGCCTGTAACAAGCTTATACGGGGGTGGTTAATCCCCGTTGTGATTTGGTATAATGTTATAATGAGAAAGTGACATCAGGGAAGGGGCGGGAGGGGCAGAAATTGTGCTCTGCAGTGCGTCTGAGGGCTCCTGCCATCCCTCCTGCTTAGCCAGCAGCCTGAGTGGAGCTGATCAGGTCCGAGGTACAGCTGAGGGTGACTAGAAATGGCATGGACGTGTGCGGGCAGACAGGAGGTGTGGAGCAGCACGTGGCCCTCCTCTGCCTTGCTCCCCTGCGTGCAAGGTCCTATGCACTGAAGGAAGCATCCCAGAATCAGGGTTCCTGATTCAGCCCCCAAAGCTCCTAATTTGTTCTCTGCATCAAAAGGTTTGGATGAGAATGCAGTGGGCTGCCCTGGGAACAGGTCAGTAGGCAGCAAGGCACGCTCCCCAGAGTGGGGAGGGGCACACTCCTCAAAGCGGGGCTGCAGGCTGGCACCGAGCAGGGCCAGGCCTTGGGCTTCCTGCTCCAAGGACAGGCTCCAGGCACTGTGCTGGCACAGAGAAGGGGGAGTGGAAGCGCTAGACGGTGCTTTTTACCACATGCTTGGGGAAGCAGTAGCTGCAGCTGCTCTTTTCTTGCCGGTCTTTTAGTCAAGGTTAGGTTTTTCTCTAAAAAGCCCGCTGTGGCAGCTCTTGGAGTTCCATGACTCTGGTGTTTTGCCCTTTCTATTCTTTGGCAACAAAATAGTGTAGGTTTTCTGGTCATGTTTGGAAACCTGGGCACCTGACTTTTGCTGACAGCCACTCGAGGCAGTGGTTTTGACATCAGGTTTGCAGGCAAAGGAGCACAGACATGCCTGCTTCCAGTTAGGTCCCTGGGTAGCCTGAATTCCTATTGAGAAAAGATGTCTGGGAACTCCCAAGTTCTGTTTGTGGGTCAGGT
The DNA here is from genome assembly GCA_013400835.1 of Zapornia atra. NCBI lineage: Eukaryota > Metazoa > Chordata > Aves > Gruiformes > Rallidae > Zapornia > Zapornia atra. Next base: position 16,744 of record VZTU01033551.1, read on the forward strand.
TGTGTGTTGAAGGACCCACACAGACATGATCTAAGGTACAATTTCTTGCTTGATTTGTGCTATCATCTAGCAATGGCTTGATTCAGTTTGGTTCCTCAGGAGAGCTAATATTTCTGACAACACCTAGCATTCACTGGTATTTTTCACATCAGCGAAACAGGAGGCAATACAGGACTACTACTGATGATGGTCAGGTCATGCCACTGCCAACAAAAACTTCTCCTGGGCCACGAAAAACTTGGAGGTTTGGAGGAGAAAGCTGTAAGGCTCAAATCCCTCCCAGCCCACTTAGACTGGGCCTGCCACCAAAGATGATAAACCTAATGTTTAGCCCAGGTTGCTTATTCTAGGAATAAGTTTTATACAGAGAGGAAAGAGTGACTAGTTTAGCACGCTGGCATTGACGCGCTGGCCAAACGCTGTCAAGGTTGGGTCTTTTTGTAGGCTGAGGCTGCTTCACTGAGTCATTTGAACTCTGCCAGGTTCCCACGCTAACAGCAGCGCTGTAACATCTGTGAATGTTTTGGGGTATCTTTTTTCTTTTTTTTTTTTCTTTCTGGTTTTGTTCCTTTTTTGAATGTGTGGTAATACATATTGGAAACTTATCTCTGTATCATTGAAGAAACCTGTTCCTAATTTGTTTGAACTGTTGGTATCTTTTTCTGGAACAGGGACATCTTTTTCCTAGAGCTAGAATCAGCTCAGTTTAGATACCTGCTTTCTTAGGACATGACAGTGGACCAGCATGGCTTCCAAGTTTGAAGATGCCTGTATTTGCATCTGAAGCTGAATGGTTGCTAACCTCACTCCCAGAGTTTCCTTGTGACTTGGAGTTTCTTGGCATGAGTACATCTTGCAGGACCAGGTTGAATCCCGTGAAGTGAGTAAGAGTTTGGTGAAAAAGAGACAAAGAGAATCTATTTGTCATTTGTACCTGTGCAACACCAGTGGAGAAGTGCTTGAGCGGCAGCACTGTCAGGCTCCTCGCTGCACGGTGCAGCAGTGTGGAAAACAGGCCCTGCTGTACGCGCATTTGTAAGCAGTGGCAAATGTCACACGAGATTAAGGGCTCCTGGGCGAACATGCAATTTGTGGTGCTGCTCCCATTCTCCCTCCCAGCCGCCCTCACTTCACTTCCCCGCTGGCCTCCTGCCTCCTCTGTAAAAGTCCAGCTGAAATGGAGAAATGGGTTGAGTGGAAGCGTGCCAGATGCCCTGGCATCAAACACCGCCTGTCTCTCGGACGGACACCCTGCAATCCTTCCCCGGGGTGACTCACTTCTTTATGCACTTACGCCTCACGTAACTCAAAGAACTTAATTCACTCCTGCTCAAATTTGTGCAAATATTGATATAGCTGCCTTGGTCTGCACCGGCCTTTTTGATGGTTGCCTTTGTTGGGGTTTTTTTAGGTTGGTCGGCTGGTTATTCACCACTATCATTCTAACTTTCTTTGGCTAGAAAGGTGTGAGCAGAGCTGGTTTTTGCTGCTTCTGTCCTAGCGTGCTGAAGTATCTGCTCTCAGGTGGAAAGCATTTGGCCTCATTAAGTTTAAAGGTGTGACAGGGAATCCTATTGCTGTCTGAAAACCAAGAAAATGATTTGTCAAAAGATGTCGGGGTGATTATGTGTTTCTGTTTTGTTGGGTTTCATTTGCATCTGCTTTTGGACTTCTAACTGAAATCAGATTCATTGACTTTAATCTGAAACTTTGTTTAAATACTCCATGACTTAATTCATTATCCTGAATTAAGGTTTATCAGTATTTAATAAAAAAATGCCAGCAGTGATTTTTACAATTTATTTTTTTTTTTAAAAGAAAAAATTACATTCTCATAGGAAATGTTGACAATGTTGGCAGTTTTTCACAGAGAACTTCTGTGGGTTTTTTTTTTTTTAAGGAAAAATCTTTGTTTCCAAAACACTGATGTCAAATACTTGAATGAATTTGCTCCTTTGGCAGCGCAACTGGTCTATGTGAATAACGCTGCATATTAAATGTGACAAATTTTGATTTAGGTGAGGTTTTTGATACTGTTTCATATGGTATTTTTTTATAAACAAAGGAGGGAAATATTGTCTAGATGAAGCTATCGCAGGATTTGATGCATAACTAATTAAAAAAGAAAAGCTGCATTCAAAAAAGAGTCGCCTGAGAGTAGTTACCGTACCAGGGAGATATTGCAAGTGAGGTCACTGAGGTCGGTTCTCTGTCACTCCTATTCACTATTTCCATAATGAGTTGGACAACGCAGTGGTATTTATAAAATTTCTGCCTGACACCAGGAGTAGTGGGCTCTTTGCAGCAACTCCCTCAGAATTTAAAAATTACTTTGGAAAACCGAAGTAAGGGTGCACACCCGTAAAGCAGCTGCTGGTGAGATTTCTGCAAAGTAAGAGGAGAAGGAACCGAAGGCAAAAAAAATACCATAGCCCTTTTCAGTTTTATTGCAGAAAAATGCTCAAGGCGGTGGCTTTATCTGACAGCAGCGTGACAGCAGAGCAGAAAGAAGTGTATCTCTGGGGCCATTTAAATTAGAGTCATATATAGTTTTAGTGGGTTTTTTCTCTGTGTTATGCATACTATTGTTAGTTGCCTTTTTCCTCCTCTAAAATAGCACCCCTAAGACCCGCTAGATCAGTGTCAGTGCGTAACAACCGCTCTTTAAGGGAAAAATGACACTGGAAGCATTCTATTCTTTATCTCCTCAACCATAAATCTCTACCTGGAGCAAAAATCCTGACCCTGAATCTTTCTCCAGAACTCATGAGCCAATGGCTATTCAGTTTTAATCGTGCTGTTCCAATGATTTATGGCACGGCCTTGGGTAAAATTGAACCTCCGCCTCAATTTCCCTGTCGTTAGCTGAAGACACCATTTCTCCTGCGGATAGCCCAAGAGCTAATCTGTGTAAGGCTGCCTTGACAAGGAACAGTCCTCAGGCCCTTGTCTAGCAGAATCTTAAAAGTTTAGCTGTCACATACCTGTATGACTCAGTAAGCGGTTGGCAAATAATCCATATTTATGGTGGGACTATGTTTTCAGGGGGTTTTTTCAACTACTTTTGCCACCTCAAGTTTTTTAGCCTTATGGCTTGGAGAGGTAATTTTGATTATCCTATTTTTGGGGGGCCAGCAATATCAGACACAAAGTGAAGTAGCTCTGAAAAAGGACTTTCTTTGTAAGGGTGGATTATTCAGCTCTAGTTGGAGACTATGACTTACTGCAATACACTCTCCCCTGGCAGCTGTAGAGCAAGCCCCACTGGAGTTCCAAAAATCTGGGATGGGAGTCTGGCCAGAAAAACTCCAAGCCTTGAAGTATGTTCCATGGCAAGGAAAGAGAGGTTACTTTTCCCCTCAGGTTTCTTGCATTCATAAGTGATAATTACCGTCAAAACAGAGCGAGCAGATAAATGCCCGATAAGCTGGCAGGGAAGGGACCCGAGTTTCTGTCCCTCGCAAACAGGAATGCCTGCCTCACACAGATGATGGTGTGCTGCCTCGATAACAAACCAGAAACGTGGTAAGAAGTAACCGAGGAGACCGTGCTTACGTTACAGTCCGTGAAATAACATCTCCGCCTCAGAAGATCGGAGGGTCACGCTGCAATTCCAGGGTTCATCTCAATCGTAAGCAAGCCCTCATTAAGGGCTGGGAGTATCTTTAGACAGCAGCAGGACTAATAAAGGCTGTAACCACTTTAGCTTCTGAAAAATACACAGCCTAAGTCTGTGAGAGGAGAGGAGGGTACTCCTGGTGGGTCCTGACCTGTGTGCCTTCAGTTCGTTTATTCACGGTCATATTTTAACTAAAATAAACACCGTGGCCCAGTCAGGACTGTCTTCTTGTTGGAGAACTTGGCCTTTTCCGCATCCGTTTTCTTTCTGTTGGGATCTCAGTCAGGGAATGGTTTGTAATGACCTCACCTTTTTTTTTTTTTTTTTNTTTCTCTGCAGCTCAGAATGAACACTGTTCCTGGTCAGGGGTTAATGCAGTCAGTGGATGCAAACATTTTGCAGAAAGGAGGGAAATAATAGTCAAGAAGTTAGCTACACCACGTTCTGGTTGGGTTATTTCCCCCACCCTTTCCCCTTCCCACATCCCTCTGCAAGCACCGCATCTTTCTTTTTGCTTTCAAGCAGAATGTGTTCACTCCAGCTGTGTTTTAGTTTCATGCTACACAGAGTACACAGGAGTTTTATGGCATATACGTCAAATAATCCCACCAGCCATTAAAATAATTTGGGTTTTGGTGGCAAACAGCAGAAGCTGGACATTTCTTCTAAAGGGGCTGCTGATGTGCAGCTGAATGCACTCAACCAACATATTTTATTGTCCATAGCATGCTGCATGTTTAAACCTGAGAAAGCTCCTGTGCTGTCTGCTCCAAAGTGCTGGAGCAGCTTTAGGGATAACTTCCATCCCACGACCCTTACCCAGGCCGAGCTCCTGTTAATGCTAGAATGTGGAAGTTCTGCAAGTGTAAACATTTATATCCTTCATCACTGGACAAGACCCACAGGAGTCAGCGGGAGCTGCTGGGCTTAACTGCTCTGGAATAGTCTAACAAGGGCTCTGAGTCACCTCGGGGGGAGTTCCAGCAGCAGCTTCGATGGCAGATGGATTTTAGAGGGTCTAAGTAAGAAAGAGGAGCCCAAACAGGCTGGGCCTGAGTGATGCTATATCTTTGCCCAGTTTTCTGCACACACATGTGCTGCCCATGGTGGCAGAGGGAAAATGTAGCTTCAGACTCGGGCTCCTCAGTTGCTGTTACCTCGTGTAGGTCACGTTGACAGCACCTATTGTTCTGAAGCATTTGAAGGGCATCCAAGTTTTGGCATCATTAGATTATTGCCATGGTACTTGGGCTGCAGATCCTGTACAATAAAGGAGTTTTGCTTTATGTTCAATCACTATGAGCTGTTATCTGCAGCTTTCATCTAGTCTCCATTAATGAAAGAACAAATCATTCCAGGGACTAAATAGATGTTTGACCATTCAAATATGTGCAAAGTGATATGATTTATGAATGGGAGGAAGTAGTTTTGCAAGCCTAGAATTCCATTTGCTGTGGAATTTCAATTTAACAGTGAATCCAGTTAAATGCTGAAATATTAGACAGGAGCTCTTTACAGCCAGAGAGCAGGTTCTGTCATACTTGTTACCAGGCTTTACTGCCTTTCAGCTGATGGCTCCTCGTGACCGACATTTCCAAACCTCATTCCATTTCATTAGAATATGATTATTTGTTAATACGAACTATTAACTTTGCTGCAAAGAGAAAAAATAACACTGTTCTCCGTGATTTTGCTGACTGAGAAAGAAGGAATGGGCTTTAAATGCAGATTCAGGTAAAACTTTGAGAAAGCATCGTGTTAAAAACAGAGAGGGCTAAAGAAACTGGGCACCACCACGGCTGCAGTCATTCAAGAAGAGGTTAAACAAATCTGTTGCAGGAATGCTTCCGAGGCTTGATGCTGCCTAAAAGCATGAGGATGAACATAATGACCTCCTGAGATGCCTTCCAACTGTATTTTCTATTTTTATAGCCAATAAAACGTCCAAGACTTGCTGTTGAAGTGTCTTGGCAAGGGAAATGTTTTCCCTTTCACTGAGTCTGCATATGGCATCCTTCAAAGCGAGGTATATGTGGAAGGCACAACTGGCACAACCATGCAAGCTCAACTGCAGTGTAGCTGATGATTGCCAAAGCATTGCATCACAGCCCGGCTTTCCAGCAGTTCCAGCCCTGTGGCAGGCTTCCACCTCTCCGGTCTGGAGGCATCACTTTCCTGGATGCTGCTCCCAAGAAGCAGAGTGGGCGGTTTCGCTGAGGGCCAGAAATGTGACTGCAGCTCAAGAATCCCCAACTCTGGGCTGCTGAAGTGCTTTGATCTGCCTTGCTCAAGTGAATCAGGGCTCAGCAGCTCTGACACCAGCGCCGAGCTCCTGCCGTACCAGCATGGCTGACCATTTCCCCCTCTGGCAGCCTGCCTTGTCCTTTTCATCCCAGACCTATGCATTACTCTGTGTTTACCAAAACTGCCTTATTTACAGCTACAGAGTTTGGGTTTTGTCACAGCCGGAGAGCAGCCTCAGAGCTGGAGGCTGGAAACTGAGGCGCAGAACTCACGAAAGCAGAAAGCTTGGCAGAGACGCAGAGCAAGGCAGGGAACATCTCCCTTAATTCCCACTCCTGTCTCTCCCCCTGATGTGATCACACCAAAGAATGAAGGTAAAAACAAGCCCAGATGTTGCCTGCCTTCTGACTTGCCATCATTTGGCTTCTGGTGGTGGGTAGGAAGCTGTCAGCATTTGTGACGAATCGGAGACGTGGTTAGGTCTAATTCAAGTTGCTATGGAAAAACTGATGTTAGGGGAAAAAATAACCTGGGCCAAATATACGTTACGCATGGGAAGAAACTTCTCAGCTAGTGAAGTTAGGCATGTGCACATCATGTGATTAGACAACGTAAAAAAAGAAGCCATTGAGAGGGCTGTGTCGAGGTATGAGGTGACGGCAGCAAGGGGCAAGTACCTTTCCCCTCCTGGACCCATGGTGAGCTTGGCCCTGGAGGGCTGGAGGGACGTGGAGCAGCTCTGCCAGCACCGGTGGGTCGTTTCCAGGGAGGCTGTCAGGGAAATAAATACACCTTGGTTCATGTCAGCCACTTAGCTAGAGAGGATGTGACCACGAGGTAGGTATTTGGAACACACAAATAATAGTGATGGACGTTTTCATTTTAACAGAGGAGGTATAAACAGCAGGAATGAGATGACAATGAGAAGCAAAACTTGGGCTACATGTAAATGGAAAAATCCCAACATTGGGATTGTGGGATCGTCTCCTCAGGGTAGTAGTGGAAGCCCATAGTTTAGGACTTGAACAACCAGACAGAGAAGGAGCTTGAGGCACTGTATTGCAGGGAACAGTCCTGCCTTTTGCATGGACCATTTGGATTTTCCCTGGCTTCTTCAAGGAAGAGAATTAAAAGTCATAAGGCTCCTTGGCCACCACTTTTCCTTGAGGATCTGAAGGAATGTTTAATGCTGACGGCTCAGCCGAACTGCAGCTTTGGGAATTCTTATCTATGCTCAAATTCTTATCTTTAGTTTCAGTTGTTTATATTTCCTGACTTCCCGTCTAGAGTCCTTATCCAAGTTTATTGTTCAGTTTTACTATTCCTTGTTTAACAACTGCTCCTTTACGCTCAGGAGTTGGCGGTGCTTCAGCAGTGGCTGATTTCTCTGTTTATCTTTACCACCTCATTCAGGTGTTAGAAGTAACATGCTAACCTTGGAACAGTCTCAACAGTCCCAGGAAGCAAAGTTTCCCCATACATTTTGCTGCTTCTTTTTTACTTCTGTAGCAACTTTTTTTTGTTCCTTTGTGGCGCAGTTCTGGACTAGGCATGAATTACTGCATGCAACGTTACACTTAGGGGGCAGGTTGGTGGGGGTTTTGGTGGGGTTTCTTTCCTCTGATCCATCCTAGGCAAAAAGGGGTTAATTAGCCTCAGTAAAACATTGACAGTCACTAGGGACTGCTGGGCCCGAGATGAAAAACAAGACTGCACCTGTATGCTGGCAATTTCAGATTCTGGTCAACTATTTTTCTCTAGCGCTTTGTTCTGCCAGCTGCCTCAAGTGCTTTGGATGCAGGTGGAAGGATGGACTTTGCTATCTATAAAAAAATTTAATAGTGAAGACCAACTTCCGCCTCACCTCCCCGGGGATCAAAGTTATTGCCTTGCCACACATCATGGCAGAGCGCAAAACAGGCAGCAGGCTGCACATGCCTAGCCACAGCGCGGAGGTCTCAGCTCCGAGAAAAAGCAGTAGTTTGAGATTTTTCCCTCCCTCCCTCCCTCTCTTCTTTCTTTCATTTTCCTTTTGAAAGAGACAATGAACACGTGGAAGGAATCCCAAACTGAGCGACCGCATGCAGAAGGCACAAGCCACCCCCGTGTAACACACGCCATGCGACACGAGCAGTGTGGTTCTTCTGAGGAAGGAGCTGTGGTAGCACTTCCAACAGCCCAGCGCAAGGCAAAGGATCGCTCAGGAGCTCTACTGTATGGCTTGATGCATGCCTGCAAAACAAGGCCTCGCAGAAGAGACCCTATAGATTTATTCATCATATGTGCTAGCGTATGATGTAAATAAATAGTCCTGCCTGCCCGGGAAGGTACCTTCGTTGTCTGTTGAGGAGCAGCAGATAATGCACGGACTCTTTGCAAGGGCGAGACCTGTTCTCACAGCAACACAACACTATTAAATACACCTTGAAGCAGCAAATTCTGCTTGATGCCACGGGAACTTTCTGGGGTTGTGTTACACTGTGTCACACAGTAAGGTTCTTCTTGACATTTTTTGACTGCTGTCGTGGTAGAAATGAACAACTTTTAAATTATTAAGAGCTTTTTTAATGTGAGTGGAACATAAGAGTTGTAGGGTAACAGTCTCTGTGAAAGGACTTCTAGCAGGAGGAAAAACTCAAAATATCCAGTGCTAAAGACTTGGACGTGTGGGCTTTGAAAATACTATCAGAAGCAAACTTTTTCCCTCCTCTTTTTTCCAGTAATATGAACAGATGCTTCATTTAGGTTGTTTTTTCAAAGGTTGTTGTTTTACAACACTGCTCTACAAACACATGCCTTCAAAACGCCATAGAAAGAAGAAAAAAAATACAGAAGTTGCTATATGGAGATCAACAAATTACAGCAGCTGAAAATAACCCACATGCATTTTGCCATGAAGTATGTGGGGGCTTTGGAGGAGGTAGCTGGGTTTGGGATTTTTTTTTATTTTATTTTGAGCTGCCCATGACCTTCTAACTCTAATCTCTCTTTAAGCGGCATATATTTATGTGCATAACATGGGTGGCTGGCCATGAAAGAACATTTGCTATTAAGAAAGATTAAGAGAATCTCACATGTTAAGGCATGCAGTACCCCAGAAAGGACCTTTCCCCCTTCTCCGCCACTGCAGAAAATACCTGCTTCGCACATAGATCTCGGCTGCTCCTGCAGCAACGGGTACCACCATCTGCTGCGTAAAGGAAACCAGGATAATAGTTGGACTGCAGATCTTACCTGGTTTAGTACATGTACAGCGTGCTCCTAAGTGGGGTTTGCCACATTTAGCTCTGTGTAGGAGGACCTTGCCTATACGTATTTTGCACCACTGGTTTCGTATGTAGTCATGGGACATCACTTCGTCCCGCGTGTGTCGTGTAATTAATGAATGCTCTTGTAGCTGCCATTGCCTAAGGGTGCAAGTGAGATTCTGTTATCGGCTACGGGGAAAATCAAAGTCTGTAATATCTAGTCTAATAAAACATCAGTCTAGGAAGCTGTATCAGGTAGTCTAATAAAAGTATTGCTCTCCCTATAAACCTTGTCTTACTCTGTTGTAAATGAGTCACTTTTCACGATAGCTCATGAGAACTTGCATGTTGCATGGGGCTTGAATGGGTTTCTGAACTTTCTAGCCACACTCTGCATTTTTATCTTCTGTCTGGCAGAATATTGTTATCGTCGAGATAAATGGCTCATTATTTTGCTTTGGTTTGGTGTTATATGAAGCAGTTACGATGCTATTCATATGCCTCATTTTACACCCAGATCTATTAGTAATAGTTAATTATTGTCTTACAGGCAGGTTGAATTTACTGCAACTTTTTCAGTCTGCACTTTACCATAGGTGCTATTTGTGAACAAGCTGGTTTATGTTGCCGTGAGTTCGTATTTGACACAATTTCAAATCATTCTCCAGTACAAACCCATGTTCAGTGTCAGTGCTCTAGGCTGTTTAAAAAAGGTGAAGCTGAGACCTGAAATACTCTCATCTTTCAGCAAGTAATGGTAACTGAGGAGAGTGAATGCTGGTCGCTTCTACAAATTAGCAAGCTTTTACCTCAGACGGACTTAGCCTGGGGGAGTGAGTGTGATTTTTCTGAGGAGAACTTCCTTTTCAGACACACAAACTTTGGATGGGCCAGCCTAGTAGAGAGGGCATGAGTCAAATGTGATTGCTGCTTTGCTGCTAGCACTTCACTTGGTGAAGCTTTGGGTTTAGCTTGCATGGAACAGGGTCATATGCAAGGCCATGGCATCCAACGACATGTGTTTTGTAGTATGAATGCAGAAATACTCTTGATAGGCAGGTGGTACGGGATGTGTCTGATGAGGAGGAGAGGTTTGGTGCTCTGCTTACTGAGCACATTAAGGGATTCCCCAGTTCATCCCTCTGTGCGTTCACATTTTGGTCTCTCCTGGGAAAATATGAAGATTAGGCTTTTTTTCTAGGCAGAAATCCCAGGGCTGCTGCTGTCGGCCTTGTCATACTGAAAATGGAAAATGTCCGCTGGGTCCCGGATCCCCACACAAACCTATGCAGGGCCTTGTGCCCGGTGACATACCTACCTCGCTCGTTGCAATGGACCCATGCTCAGCAATAACCGGATCCATGGCAGTGTCTGAGCAACACAACGCTGATTTCTAAAAGCAAACACTACATAACGAATCCCAGCATTGGCTTAAGTCACCGCCGTAGTTCTTGGAATACCTAAAGTAAGATCAAATGAAGGTGTTATGTCGTTTTCCCTGCCAAAGGTTGATTTTGAATTTCAGAAGACAGTACTGCACAACCATTGCATTCTTTCAATAGCATTCACCTCTGAGGCTTCCCTTGGTGGGGGGAACGCATGTGAATCTAAGTGATAGGAAGCTGTATTTTCTTTCAGTCCCAAAGCATAGAGTTTTTTGAAGTAATGAAACATAGAGAAGTGCTGAAGCAGCATAGGTGTTTCTGAAGAAGTTTCACAGATCTCATCCCTATCTTTGCTCTATCTGCAGTTCTCTTGTAACGATATTGAACTATTCTAGTAGCCCGATTATGTTCAGATATGAGTACGACGTAAGAATGCTGATCCTCATAGTGAACTAAGTGCCAAAAATATAAATAACAGTGTGGTTAGTGAAGCTTTGCCTGCATTAGTATGTTCGTTCACTTTGCCTGTGCCCAGCGCAGAAGGGTGCTCTGCATATCTGTTCAGCAAAGGCATTTGCATCTTTTCAATTACTTTGGTTGAATGTAAAGTGTTGGTGTAGAATGTTGCCCATAGTTTGAATAATCAAAAGGTAAATTATAATTTAAAGTATAAATTAAAAGACCATTAAGGCTTGGGAGTGCAGCACTTCAAAGTCAGGGGAGTCAGAATTGAGGTTCTCCATGCAATTAATTCACCCTCCCCTCACTCCCCACTTTTCTGTATGTGCATTATAATACTAATCTTAATTATACATAATTTATGTGTGTGCACACAGTCATACACACATTTACATCTGGATCCTAGCCAGTGGTTCCCATTGCTTCCAACTTGTCTTTGCACCCACCTTGCTCTGTATCCCTCCGTGTTCGTGCCGGGTAACCTCCTTCTTCCCACACAGGTTCAGCGAGGGGTGGCAGGAGGCCCCTGTAGAGACCCAGGCAGCTCAGCTGAGCTGCTACTCCACACAGGCCCCCAAGGGCAAGGAGCAGGGTCACAGATGGCCAACTGCAGCCCCCCAGCCTTGAATGGATGGTGCGTGCTGCCCAGGGCGGTCTGCAAGGAGTGGAGCTGCCAAACTGGTATGAGCCTCTGGTACTCCTATGCCAAATGAAATGCTCAGAGGGGATGGCTTGGACGAACTTCTACGGATCTTCATAGGAATTAGAGTCACAAATGACGCTCCCAGGTAAAATTTCAAGCCCCTGATCCACAGAGCAGAGTGTGGCTTCATTGAGAGCAGTGTAAAAATGTTTTAACTGGGTATCATGGTTTAAGACCAAATGACAGCGGGGAACCTAAATGGATTTTTAATGACAGGAATATGCAATGCAAAACATAAAGTCAGCTAAAGTTCATGGACTCGTGCTGGCAGCTATGCTAACTAGGTCTACCAGGGCGAGGAGAAACTAGTTTTCCTCAGCCTCATTCTCAGAAAGGGCTGAACCGTTTTTGCTACAACTCTTGGTTTTTTTCTTTTTCTTCGATATTTCTCTTTATTTGTTTTCCAGTCTAGATTATGTGCTCTAGTCATTCTCTTACCTGTGGTTAGTGTTATTCAAAGAAGACACACTCTAACTGAAACTCTGCGTTCCCTGCAGCGAATCCAGCACCACCTTGCTTGGCTGAGAATCCTGAGAATGCTGAAAATAAACGTGCGTTTCGAGGTGGACAAAGCTGCTTTTCTACGACAAATGAGAACAAGAAAAAGAAACCTTAGTTAAGAAGAGTCTGGTTTTTCATCAGAGCTTTGCATATGGCCAGCCACACCGAGATGTGTTGATAATTTAAGTAAATATTATTTTTCTAAAGAAGAACGTTTGCCAGGTACATTTTTGGCTGAATATCAGCAGTTTTGCAGTGGGGGGTGATCGCGCATGGCTTCAGGATGAAGATGAAAATCCTCCACTCCTCCCTACGTGTAGAAGGCACATGTGGCTGAAGTGCCATGTCTAGAGTGCAAGTTCCGATTTTTTTCAAACCTTTGCAGTAACCTGTGCAAGTCTAAAATAGCCAGGGCTCAGACTGACTGTGTTTTGTAATGTTGTTGACAGCTGACAAGTAATCTGTGTGTGCTTTTCACACAACCTTGATGAACAATTCTGAAAAATAAAGCTGTGTAATAAATTACATCAATAATAAGCCCCAGTGAAAATGCAACAGTTGTGCAGCTCCAAAAGCCATGGATGCCCAGATACCTGAACCACAATGGGTGCCCAAACACTCACAGGATGTCCTGGAGCCCATCATTTTTTCAGTCAAACTTTTTAAATCCTCCTGTAGAAGATGCCTGCTACACAAGTTGACCAAGCATGTTGTCGGATCAGCATGGACAGCTGTGGCTTTAAACAATGACGGCCATTGTTAGGTCAATTTTAAAGTAGGTCCTTAAAGTTAATGTGATTATGCAAATGTTGCCCTAACTACTGTGGCTGTCTTATATCCTTCACAAATGACTGCATTGTCACTTTTCATTATGTGCATACAGTCCTGGTGGCTTGGTGGTATCATTGTATCTCTCGGAAATGGACCATGTAAAGGCCATTCACTGTTGGCACTGCATTGTGCTTTTCTCCAAGCAGGCCAACCTTGACCCACAAATGAGGGTGGTAGGGATTTTCAGGCTGAAACCTGCGTGTGTTATTCACATGATTACTTCCATTGACTTGGCTGGAAACCCTTGCATCAGGCATGGAAGAATTAGGTTAAAACATGGTCGTGAAATTAAATCCAGTCCACTCTGAACTGCAGTGTATCTGGACAAACCTCTGACAACCTGACTTCTAACAGAAATGGATTTGTGTGAAAACACTTGCAAAGCAAACTAAAAAACCAATCTGTTGTTCTCTGGGGAAAAGAAAATGTCTTGGGCAACTTCTTCCCGATGTCTTTTGTTGTTGTTGTTAATTTGATTAATAACAATAATTTTAAAAATTCAGGACATTCTGAAACGCCCTTCTACAGAAATCTGTGATCACAAATGAGGAAGCTGAGATATCTCAGGATCCATGTGTTCTGGAAGGTGGCAGATTTCCGACGACTCATCAGTTGGGGACATGACTGATTTCAGACTCTTGGTTGCATTGCTTTCAATGAAAACCAGTGACTTGCAGTTTCAGTTCTCATCGCAGAAGACATTCTCACAGCAACCTCTTGGCTGGATTGTTTTCTTTTACTCTGAGCACTGAGCCTGATGTTTGTCTGAATTCTGTCCTTTACGATTTTTGTCCTGGTGGGCAAGAGCCTCCGTGATTCAAGCAGACAATATGTCGCCTGTGATAAATTCAGACTGCTGCTTGGGAACAAAACACCCTTACTTTATTTCTAATGAGTAAGTAAGGGTACATAGAGAGGGGTAAGTGGATATATTTGCATGCAGGTTAACATAGATTAATGTAAAGGAAACTCATCACCTCCCAGGTGATGACATCATTGCTGCTTCTTTGCTGACTGGCAGCAGCTCTCCAACCAACGAAAGCTTCCTCAGGAGATCCAAGGACTTGGAAACTGCAAGGGGAACATGTTGTGTTGCTTGGTTATGTCATTCTACATGCAACTTCTCCTAATATCCACATCACTGTAACACCCGAATGTTGCTCCAGAACTAGGGTGACCTCTGCCAGCCTGTGGGCACAGCCAGTAGAAAGCTGGTAAGTCCAAACCTACCTGTGTAGCAGTTGGGTTCTCCGTTCCCCACAAAGCCTGGTTCTCACAGGGAGTTTGGATTAAGGTATGAAAACCTGCTTTGACACAGCAAGGCCAAAGTTGTAGCACCCTCAGCATCAGCTTCAAGAGAGCGCAGGAACGTGTTTGGGACTTACAGCCTTCAGAACAACTTCTTATGCTCTATCCAAAAGCTGATCTCTGTCATTGGAAATCCTTTGGGAAAAAAGTCAGTTATGGGTGTTAAAGAGGAGGGAAGAAAAGCTTGTACCACCCTGACAGTTAGGAAGGCAAACCATTTAAAACTTCACATTCGATCAATTCAAGCTGTCACATAAAGCCCTAGCTGCTCCATTGATCGACTGCCAGAGAGGATGGTAACGGATATTTTTTGGATGTCAGACGGACAGCATAGTAAACCTCAGAAGTGACAACNTTTTACTCATCATGTAGGCGAGTTCACAGCTCTGTGATGCCTGTGGCAAAATCACAGGGCAGGTGTGCATCGGGCTGACTCCTCTCTTGTGGCAGCGGGGCTTTTCTTCTGCGATCCGAACAGTAGCTATGCCAACGGGATGCAATGCAAGTCTGTGCTAGGAAGTGAGGGTTTTTAGAGCGGCGTTGGAGGGGTGACTATCACATCGGTTCTGTATCTTATCAGCCTACGACCTGCGTTGGTATTTGTTATGGGTTTTCTGTTAGAGGATGTGGCCACAAATCAGAGGTTGGCGAGGAAAGGATTACTCTAACATCTTTGATTAGAGAAAGTTAAGGGTGTGCCTGAGTCAGCTCTAGCTCAAGAGGTGTTCCCATGAGTTGCTGCTCCTGGGGTGCCACCACGGGACCTTCATCGGGCAGGAGGAGAACCCATACCCATCCTGGGCAGGTGGGCAGATGCTGAGAGGGTGATGAATCTGAGCATAATGTGGTGGGGCAGGCAGGCAGGAAACGTCCTGCGCATTCCTGGGGGTTGACCCAGCCTGGAGCAAATCACGCCCAGTGAAAGGTGTTTGTGCACAGATGGGGCTTGCCTGAAGGAAGGTATTCAGGATGTGACCAAAGCCTCCTTTTTGGTGGAGGCAATTCTAAACCTGGACATAACAAAAGCACCATCGTAAGTAACTGGGGATCTCTCCTGAGTGGGGTGCCAGAAGCCCATCACCCATGGGCAGGAAAATTATCTGTGTTCCTCACTCTCACAAACCTGGGCTTGGGCCCTCTGAGGTCACAGAGATCAGCAATTGTTTTCAATCAGTTTCCAGTGGGGTTTGGGCCAGACCCCATTAACAGGGTGTGTGTGCCTTGGTGAAACAGAGCTGAGCCTGCCAGGAGCAGCTACCAGGGCAGAGGGGATGGCCAGGAAGATGGGCAGAGTAGCATCGCTTTGCTTTATTATTTCACTGAAAGGTATTTTAGGCCTTTGACTGCAGCAAACCATGGCTTTTATTTATTTAATTCTTAGGCTTGGCGGGGCAGGTACGAGCTACAACCCTGTGCAGATTTCCATTTCCTTGCCAGCCACGCAGGCTAGCAGCACCTTTATCTGCACAGGAAGGCTGAGTCGGTACCTCTGAGGTCTCCGCCTTGAGCTCTTCTTAGGAACACAGATACCAAAAACCCATTGCTTAAATAGTCACGGCCTCCCTTCGCCTTCAGATAACTCCTGTGCCGATGTACACTGATGAGAGAGTTAATGAAGCATCAGAGATAGGGGCGGGCAGGAAAGCACACCTGCAGGCACCCTTTCAAGACTCTCTCAGGGGCTGACTTTATCGGGAGGGCCACGGCAGGCGTGCAGCTGGGCCGGCAGGAACCGGGAGCTGCAGAGGTGGTCTCTATGGTTAGTGTAGAAACCTGCTTGGGGAGAGCTTCCTGAAACTTTCTTCTTTGCTGTTTGCAAGGGCTTCTCCGGCAGATGTGCACACAGAACGCATCTTGGAGCTGTACCCGTGAGTAGCAACTTCATCAAGTAGTAAAAGTTGTTTCCCCCATGAAATCAAAGCTTCCTTGGGCATAAGTTGAGCGGATCCATGCAGATCCATGCAGTCTGAGGAGGCTCATTTAAAAAAACACAACACAAAACCCTTCAGAAATTGTTGTGGTAAGTGGATTGGCCTTGTAGAAATGTCATGTGTCAAGAGGGATTGTAAAAAAACCAACATCCGGGTCACAAATAATTTTTGGAAAAATAATTGCAGAGTGAATACATTTTACAGCCCTATAACCAATGCAAGCTTGCAAACATGGATGGAAGCAGAATTTGGATGCCTATGATCTACCTTCATTAACTTACCCGCATCAGTCACTGTGAGCAAAAAAATCACAAACAAGTTTATGCTGGTACCAAGGTCTTTAGAGAAAACCACTGAGACATCAAAATAAATTTCAAAGCAAAGAGATAAACAAAGGAAACAAGTGCATTTGGTCAGGAAATAAGACTTCTTTTTGAATGAAGACATCAGCCTGGTGATTGTGGCTTTCCTTAGTCACCCAGGCAAAATGCCACCATTTCTCCTGAGCAATGTCTGGGCTATTGACCAATTCCACCCATGCTTGGGAACAAGGAGGCAAACAAGATGCAGGTCAGTGCCTCAAAACCATTCTTTCCAGAACTGAAATATTTTTAATATCGTCTTTAAAAATGCCCAAACAACCAACCAAACACAGTTTAAATAGATTTCTAGGAAGAAAATTTTTTTCTGTCCTTTGCCATCACCCCCATCTGAAATCAGGACTGAGGTAGAAATACAATGAAATGTGACAGGAGTAAGAGGAGGCAATGATTATGATGCTCCAGTCACAACCCTAACGAAACACCCTTTGCTTACATGCCTGACTGTGAGCTTGAGGAAGGGTTGGCTGCCATTGACTTAGCTAGCCTGGATATGGATCAAGATTGCAAATACTGAACAAAACCCATTTTCTTCCAGCTCTTTTAAAGGATCAGTCTGTGCTACAGAACATTCAGTGCTGCACTCTGGGCTTTACCCTCAGCAGACTTGTTATTTTGGCTCCTAACCACGAAGTCTGGCTCTTTCATTCAAGCTGTATTGTTTTTTTCCAAACCAGTCCAAGCTCTGGCACGGTCTCAGTTTAGGCTGATAGCTGTCACATAGGTCAGATCTGTGGGATTTGAACCCCCTGGGCCTCTCTGCATAGAGTATGTTGTACTGGAGAGAGCTGGAGAATTACAGGGTCTAGCTGGGAAACACCTCATGCTCTGGTATTTTCCTTTATTTTTCTCTGGCTCCTTTGCCTCTTCATTTTTAATTAGTGGCACATGCTGAAATGATAATTTAAATTCTTTTCAGAAATCAAAAGAATTCCCACTGACAACATTATTAAGTTATAATTACAGTGAAGAAAAAGGTTAATAGGAATTTGAGCCAAATATCTACTCTCCATTATATAAGAACTTGACTGAACCTGTTTTCCCTTCATTTCGGTAGGTTACTCTAGGTTTAGAGGGGGCCGGGATGGCTGTACACCTGTGCAAAGAGCCACTGCAAGGCCAAACAGCTGTTGCCAGGGCCATCGATGTGGACCCGTCTCAGGATAGATCTCACCTGATCGATGATCAAGGTGGAATTTAACAGACAGGTAGGACTTTTCTTGGACCTCTGAAAGAAAGAGGTGTATTTCTGACGGACATGTGGAAATAGTCCTGCAAGAAGGGCATGTAGGAGGCGGCACTTTGTTGAAAAGGAAACTTGGTAAGTATTGGTGAGGGAAAAATAATTGGGTTCCTGGGCTAGGGCATGCACACAAAGCCTCTTCCTTCACTCACACTGGGCACCACATGCATGCAGAAACATATGCAAATCAGCCTTAATCTACCGAGTGTTTTGCATTTTCAATGAAATGAGAGGAAAAAGAAACCTTTTCCTCTGTATTAGTGTTAAGCGTGCCCATCAACAGGACAATTATTGCAAAGGTTTTGCATGTTAAAAATGAGTTTTAAAGCAACTGAAGGTGTGTGTGGGGGCAGGGAACCCCACCCCAGTCCTTTAGCTGGGCACCTGCAGGGTGAGCCTCCATGTTTCCCGGTACTGCACCGCACCGGGCGCTAGATAATGATCTGTTTAGACTCAGCCAGCTTGGTGCAGTTACAGCTGGAGCCCTACAAGAACTTTGCCTCACAGACCTGTTGTAAGCCCCGTGCTCTGTGTTGTGTGTCATGTCCCCCCCCCTTTTTTTTCTTTTAAGCTGTAAGGCATTGCTTAAGCTGTGGCATGCCTCAAAGGCAGGCCTTTCCCTCTTCCCAAGTTGCACACCATCACGTCCCTCAGTGCTTCCTCACGTCTTGCACAAGCATTTTTACAGTGTGGGCCCACAGCCTTTGCACAGGCAAGTGCTCCTGCAGACTTCCCCTTCTTGGCAATCCATACCCAGCGCCAGGGTCCTGCCTGTGGTAAGTGCTGCAAAAGCACCTCCTGAGATGGCTATCCCCACCCCGATCATGCTGGGGCCAGTGAGAAGCACAGGCAAAACTTGGGAGAGAGGGAGCTGCTGCAGGCCCTAGGCCTTTCTCACACTGCGAGCACTGGAGAAGGGACCTTGCAGCCACTGGAAAGGCTTTCTTTGCCGTGCATGGCTGTCCTGAGTTCGGCTACACCAAGTGAGGGCTGGTGTGTGGCATGGGCTGGGAGGACTGGGCAAGCTGGTGTGAGGACTGGGCGGGCAGGGAGAATTAAAGTGGACTGGAAGGCATGTCTGGGGACTCAGCCCACACGAGGTGGCCACATGAACTTGGAAATCAGGATTATTTCCTTCACAGAGCTGCAGTCTGCCCTCAAGAATATCAGTCTGACTTTGAAACGCTTGCATCAACTCACAGTGAACATTGTATTTTCAAGCTACTAAATAAAATGCAATTTTTTTTTCCTGGCAGGTCATATCTTTTTTCCTCTGTTTGTTTTGTTGGCAATTACTTTAGCTCTCTGGTGTTCCTAAGGCTGAATGTCCTCAGTGCTTAAGCTGCATGAGGCTCTATAGGCTTGCCTAATCTTTTGCTGTACAGCTTTAATGCACCAGGTTTGAGAGTGTATTCTCTCCTCTGGTTTCTTAAGACAAGCATCAAAACATCTGGGTTTTTATCCTAGTACAGGAACTCCGGAATAGTTTGCTCTTACTCATTTGGCTCCTGACCTGATGGTCTTAGAAGCAGAAATTATCTGGGATTTTGGGAGAACAGCAGTTTTGCACCAAAGGTGCAGTAAGCTTCCCACTGGCACACTGGTGTCACTAGGGATGTGCCTCAAGTTCACAGAATGCTCAACATGTACTGTTGACTGCTGTGCTCCTTCCTTTTCCTAAACATTCGATGAGAACCAAGGATGTTGAGGCAACCTATGGTGTTCGAAACTCTATTCCACACTTATCTAAGTGTGCTGGAAAAAAACCTTCTTGGCTTGATTGTTGCCTATAACAACACAGCCAAAACAGTAAAGACAAATAAGATTAGGAGACCATGCGGGTTTAAGTAAAAAAGAACACACTTTATTTATCTACAAGGCAATACATTGTCGTATAAAAAAATTAAGTGCAGATGAAGCTGCACCAAATGCTATTAAGGCAGCAAAGTCAGAGGCTGTTATAAAAAAACCCAAACAATAAAAAAATAAAATAAAATCAGTGTTTTGCCATATCGATAAAGATTTGGTATGGCAGTAAGAAGAACCATGTATTTCTAAGAACCTGATTCAGTACACGAGACCCAACTTAGGGAACAATTAGCTATACATGGAACAAAACAGACAACACGAACAAGACAGTGTTCTCCCAAACATATGAAGGTGCAATGCATGCTGTTACAAACCAATGAGAAACGAAACAACACATCCAGACACAAAAAAAAAAAATCTCCCAGGAACAGTGTTCAAAAATATTGCTTATAAAAAAAGGAAAAAATATAAAAGATGTAAAAAAAAAATTCAAATAAAAATGTCTGAAATGCTAGTGCATAGTCAATTAGCTAACATCAACATTTGTTTTCTTTCCATATAAAGCTCTACTGCTCCTTTTACACTAGCAGCATGTCTACACGCTAAGGTCTGTAGCAGCAAAACACAGTATTCATTTGGCATTTACAAAATTAAATTACTGAATAAAAATATAATTTTTCTCATAAATCTATGTTTCATACAGTAATATTTTTTAAAGCAAGCTAATTACCCCCCCAAGAGAAACACACAATGTATAATGGTCTAGAACCATAACAGAATGAAAGAGTATTTCAAGAGGCATGGATGTTTTCCCCCTTTGCACAGACTTGCGTTTGTAGTAATGCTTTTCACTTCAGTATTTTACACCAATGCATTTTGTTCAGTGATTTAAAATATATCTGTTTGAGTACCTGCTCTTTTATTATTATTAAAAAAAAAGGGGACAAAAAAAAAAAAGGGACAAACCAACCCCCACCCCTGGCTAGCACGTCACTGAAATGACAATACTGGTGTACTAGGTCTGCTTGATCTTAAAAAATGCAAAAAAAATTATCTTCTTCTTTTAAGTCTGCACTTAAGATCATTAATTACCAATTTAATCTCAATACCTAATAATTTAGGCAAGTATCATTTATTTAAAAAAAAAAATCCTCTTAAGTTGGGTGAAATCCAACAAGTATATATATATGCTGAGTGACTAAATGCACTTTGTGCTGCTCCCAACTGTTGTACCACAACAAAGATAGGCTCTTCTCCCATTCATGAAAAGTCTTCATGTAGAGGAACAGGAATTTCCCAGCAGAGGCAAAGTGTTCTCAAAACGATAATGCTTCTCTGTCCGTCGACCCTTTCACATCACCAGAGTCCGGGTGGGCAAGGTGGCCATGTACTTGCGCGCCTGATCTGTCAGGGCCATCTGATCCTCGATCTTCCCGCAGGACGCTGACTCCCAGGCGTTGTTCAGATGCTAAATTAGAAGCAGGCAGAGAGATCTGGGGTGAACATCATGGGATTTATTTTGTAGCCCCAGCCAAAGCTGGGCCTGCCTGCGATTACACATTGCGTGAACATGCAGTAGGATGTCATCTCATCTCCAGAGAAACTGAAATATCAAAATTTAAATAGCAAACAAACAAAAAACAACCCCCGCCCCCACTTTTCAGTACAGAAGCTCTAAGGGAGGGAAGGCCAGATGACCTGGAGAGGGGCGCACCACAAGAGCCAAGACCCAATACACCCACTCCTCTCTCAAACACTCTCTTCTCCACAAGGCCACATCCATAGTCTTGCCTTTAATCCTTCCTTTCTGTGAAAGGCCTGAAAAGGGAACTTTCTTGCCAGCAGACTGTACAGTCCACAGGGCACCAGTGGGCTGAAGCCCACAGTTACCGTGGTCGATGCCATGGCTGCACACAAGTTCCTGCCAAGCCTCCATTCCAGCAATACAGCCGCTCTGCCCCTGCCGTCCCCAGCACGTGCCTGCCAGCAGAGCCCCTCCGGCAAAGGAGAAGGAGGGCCGGACGCCTCTCAGCAGAAACAGCATTTTAATTATCGCCTAAGCCACTGCACTTCTTGTGGTATTTATGGAGGTTACAGACACCATTTAGTATAATGCTGAAGTGAGATAAACATATCTGCAGAGGGCTGTGTGCACTGTATTTATTTGCTCACTGCACATGCAAGATGTTTCTCGTTGCCTTGAGCTATAAACAGTAATGAAATTACAAAGGTCCTGGAATGTACCAGTACACACACACATTTAGACACACTGTTTTCCTATCAAACTCTTTCAGTTACTCAGTGCATCTGCTTTTCCATGTCAAGGTATTTACTAAGGCCTGAAAAAAACCTCTATTATTAAATGGAGCTCGTTGCACAGATACCTTGCGTTCCAAAACGCACGTGTCCATGCTGAACAGAAAGCTGCCTGCCTGCAAGGGAATCCCAGTACCACTGAAGATTGAGAAGGTTTATGCCCAAGATCCACCAACGAAGACAAACCAGGAGAAACCTTTTTCTATTTTCCTCTGCTTTCAACAAGGATCATTTTGCAGTTCAAGATCTACAAAGCTCAATGAGATGGCCAAAGCCTTCCCAGCATCTAGGACACTGGGCGAAGCATAATTTAGTGGGCTGCAAGCTGCTGAGAGCAGAACAGACCCGGCATGCCCACAGCTCTCCTTGCTGCTCCTCTTAGTTGCTGACTGTGCAAGAGGATCCTTAAATTATTGTCTGACCTAAAGGTTCCAAGAATGTTCTTCTGACTGTAATCAGTGTTTTCTGAGACGTAGGGATAGTAAAAGGCTGGACAACATATGAAATGCAGATGATGTCTCATAATGTGCCCTAATCAGGGCACTGGTACAAGCACAGGTATCGCAGTTCCCTGCCTCGGAGGGCTTAGTCTAAAAGGGACAAAACTAATGTCTAAGTAAGCAGCGTGGCCAAGATGAGGGCCACAGATTATTTAGATTATTTTACTGCTCTGTAAACTTCTGCTGGGTTTCCTTAGACACCCCTTTCTCTTTTCCATAGACAAGTTCCAAATGTCTCTGCTCCTGCTGCCTTTTTGCTGGCAAAACTCCTGCTGAGCTTCTGTGGGAGTTCCCCGTGTGAAGGAGAACCAGGTCAGGCCTCAAACCTTAAAAGTTCCTGCAGCATTTTGTGGGAAAGCTGCATCTGTGAAAGAACAAGCATGCCCTACACCTCTTTTCTAGAGTGATTCAACCTGTGTGTCTGTGTACCTTGTACACAAGGTACTACAGCCTAGGGCACGTGCCACAGCCAAAAAGCAGGTGTGACATACTTTCTGCGTGCCGCAGACATGCATGTGACATGCCACAGCTTCTTTTATGTTTTAGTTCAACAGCTTCCAGGGTGACTTTTTCAAATGCAGCTACATCAGCTGGGAACCTGCAGCCTCCTGTTGATCCTAAGTGGGACTCAGGCACCTGTGAATATTTTACCCTGTTATTTGAGAGGTATTTGCATCAGGGAGCAAATGAATGCCTGGTACAATGCCATTGGATTAATTTAGAAGTCAGATTTGGTCTGTACACCTCAAAAGCATGTGGTGGTTCCAGAATATCCATCATTTCAATGGATAAAAATATGTGTCCAAACAGTATCTCCCGAAGTTCAAATGCACTGGTCTAGAAAAGTGGGATCAGCAGTCCCCTTCGTAACTGAAAACATGTGAGGAAAAGTCCATCCGTCACAGTATGTCAATCTTTGAAAAACAGAAGTAACTTCAGGCAAGGAGTGTCCCGGTTTCATAAATTAGACTTAATTGTTAGTACCTACACTGAGGTCTTTGTATTAACAGCCATTTGCTTAGAAAAGAAAAAATAATAAATCTGTATCCCGGTATCTCCAACATCTCAGCAGGCTGCTACATGTCACTCATTCCACTGAAAGCCTGGTCTTCGTTTAACCTGATGTCATCGCAGCAGAAGCCGCGCAGGCAGGCAGGCAGGCAGTAACCCTCTGCCCTCCCTCCCAGCTTGGCTGCTCCAGGGCAGCACTGGGCAGCAGCCACAGCCAGGGCGGGACGATCAGCTTAGACCCCTGACTTGAGTCTGCTTGAAAAAGCTTTAACTCAAGTTCTACCACACAGTGTGGGAGAATCTCCCCACAGAGTTTTGACCCTTGTATTGTTTTCCTGGAAATGCACTACACTATTTTTTGCCTCTTAGGACAACTTTATACAAAGACACTACCTTTGCTGTCTCACCAAGGGTGGTGAGAGCTCTGCTCTAGTGAAGAGAGGAGAATTCAACCCAAAGCCGTTGTATTTTCAGAAGCACTCTATTTACTAAGCCAGCTTTCAGTTCTATCCCAGGGAACTCAGATACCATTTAAAGTGTGTATTTTTAATAAACATTTTCTGTCTGAAGCCTGGGCTCTCGGCAGCCAACACAAAACAAAGTACAATGCCTTTGCCTTGCCAGCCCTGCAGCGCCATGCCGGAGGAACATGTAAAAGTCATCCCGACTCGAGAACTTTTACTTCCCTCCTTGGCAGGGAGTGCTGGGTCCCACGGCTCAGGCAGAGTGCCTTGCTGGCTCTGGGCATGCACAGCTCTGGGAGCACCTGGTAAGAAGGGAAAAGCACAACGCCTCCTTCCAGGCCAGCACCGCAGAGAGTATCGACAGGGCCCTGTTACAGGAAAGCGGCGCTTAGCAAATGTTTCAGAAGAGAAGAGACACAGGCAGAAAGCTGGAGGCAGCAGGGAAACAGCACAGAAACCCAAGTCATGCCACTCCTTTACACAGAATGCTCGCTGCATCTCCCCCACCACATTTAAAGGTCCAACTCTGCAAATCAACAGATGCAGACACAAAAGCTTTTTAACTAGAAGCCAGAAGGCCTGACCCAAACCCCACTGAAATTGATGGGCATGTTTTCATTGATTCAGCAGGTTCCTCCTACTTAAATTCCGCCATCTGAAAATGAGGCATTTGTTTTGGCACCTAAATCCCTAGCCAGTGGGGAAAGAGGGATTTCCGCAGTACTATTCATGCCTTTTTTTTTTTATATTATTGCCTCAAAGAGCAGGAGACTACTCTTAGCTTTGCTGTCAATTAAAAGAATTTAAGCCTTTTCAGTCAGTACTTCCAGCTGTATTTTTCTCTCCTACACACAGTAGCTTTCTCTCTTTAATTTAAAACAAGGAGTGGGGTGGAGAGGAAGGTACTACTATGTGTTCCCACAGGATAAAATTACAGACCTGTGGTATGATTCCAGCTATGGCATTCTCCCTGGGTCATCTTCTTTTTCTGGGTTTTTTTTTTTTTAGCCTCAGTAATCCTACCAGCACATCCTTCTCCTGGCAGCAGAACTACCTCACTTATCCTGTGCCTTCAACTACCCTCAGGCAGATGCGAACTGTAAACAAACTGTCAAAACCATAACTGGCATATCCAGTTAAAGCACTTTAAATAAAAACTTGGACCATCTTGAGAAAAAGACTCTGGAAAGGTGCTTTTCTAACAAAACTAGTCCTTCTGCACGCGGAGCCTGAACTGCCTTCATGTGTGCTGTCTGCATGGCTTAAGAAAGCTCCTGCACTACAGCACCCTGTGTGTTGGGAGCAGATGCTAAACACCGAAGGCTGCTGCAGTGCTGCAGTCCTACAGTCCTGAGCTGCCAGACTGATGGACCTGTAGTAAAAATCTTAGGGCAAAGAACTGTGCTAGAAGAAAGATTTTAAATCTCCACTACACTGGCAGGTATCTTCAGCAACGCCAGCAAAGCTCCTGGTGTTACAGGCATTTCATTCAAGTTGTGCTGGCATTTAAAACAAACAAAAAAGGCCAAAAATTTAAAATATTCTAAAGGCTCGCACTTCTAGAAGGTATGTTACTGTGTTTCTCTACTGCAAAAAGCTGGATTTCTTGACAGTTTTTCCTTAGATTTCATGATATGGGCAATTCACAGAACATGCCCCTGAACAGACAGCTTGCAGTACTCCTTCTGAAATGGTGAAACAGTCAGCAGCCTCAAGAAAACAGATTTCCTGCATAACATGTAGAATAGCGTGGCTTTCTATTCTGTAAGGACACAGAACCAAGAGACACCCTTTTTCTGGTCAAGACCAGACAGTAAAGACTAATGAAAAACTCAAGTGACCATAAGTTAATTCTATCTATCTACTTCACTTGCTCAGGCAGAGCACAGTTTGCATTCATGTTGCTAGTTCTCCTCTGGGGCATGGGACAGCCTTCTCCTAAACTCTGGGGCTTCCCCAGTTACTCAGAAATACAGCTTGCTGAGTGTGAGAGAGTAAAATGGTCCAACTTGTCAGCTTGTATTATAAGCCTGATACCAGAGCTGGAAGGAGCTACTTGGTGGTACTTTTAAGAGCTTAACCCTGAAGCCCTCACCAGTCCTGTGTGAGATGTACCAGCTTTCCAAGTAAGATTAATGGGTGAGATACAGAAATGGGCTAAGAACCTGCAGCTCATATTAGGATGTTCAGTCCCTTTGTAGTTTGGTCCTTAAGTTTGTTTGTTTGGTTTTTTTAATTTGTGAATCACAATATATTGCTGCAAATGGCAGACAATCAAGCTGTGCTTTTCTTCCTTCTGAGAGACCATCCTGCTTGAGGTAACTCCTGCTGTGTTTGCAACCTAAATTCTGCTGCCCTAGGGGGAAAACATGGGGTGGCTGACCTGTATCTTCCAACCTCCTTTAGCTTCCCTCACCTGTGCCAAGCACAGGTCCTGTACAGATCAGCTGCTGGGGAGAGAAGGGACAACACAAGTGAGGGAAACCCACGGGGGCACCTTTCCTTACTGTGCAAATCTTAAAACCTCCTGGGACTCAAACATGGCATGCTTCCTCCTCTCCCTTGACTAAAAGAATCTGAGAGTTTGGCATCTTCTTGCCTCAAAAAAACCCATGAGGAAAACCAGAGAAAGGCTGCCGCTGTCAGAGAGCGTACTGCCTCACCTACAGGCTTTGTCTGACAGCCAGCTGCAAGTGAAATTCCACATTCCACTTTTTAAACGGAGAAAATTAAGCCTAATGACAGCTCACACTCTTGAAAAGGTTAACCAACCAACTGTTTTAAAATCCCTTAAACTTAGTCTTTAAAGAAAATGGTTACACAAACCGCTGAAAGTCAGGAAATTCGAGTTGAAACGTGTCAGTCTGTGGTTAAAAAATGGAAAGTGACAGGAGCTAGGGGTTGAAGAACACTCTCTTTAGCGTGCAGGGCTTCTACCTTGTGTTGTTTCCTTTGTTACTGGGGGAAGAAGATATCAAAGCAGCGCTATTTTCTTAAAAGCTTCCATTTCATGGTCTCTTTTGATAGCCTGCAGGGTTAGGTGGATGGTCTATGATTTAGCCTACTTTTCCATCTGTTCAAATGTCTATGTTAGGGTAGTTTGTATTATGTACTGCCACTTGTTTGATTGGCTATGGAACTTAATGTGAAATAAAACATAACTTTTGCCCGGGAATGGCCATAAACAATTTTTACATAACTTCTTAGGAGGCACTATTCAAGCAAATACTCAGTATGGATCAGCCGCCTGCCTCGATAAGGGCTTCATAGGTTATCCCAAAATCTTAACCCTTGAAAAGTTCCTAGTGAGACCAAAATCTCCCTACAGTGAAACCAGGCATTGTCTGAGTGATAAAAGTACAGGATGCGAAAGTACAGGCTGTAACTAACTCCACTAATATAAAGCAGAAGTATTTGGGATCCACGCCACAGAGCATAGTTCCACCCCAATCAGGTTTGGCGAGACATCTCCTATTCCTGCCAGGAAGCGAATACCCCGATGCACAACTGAGGCATCTGGCACACAGGCTAAAAAAGCCATCTGAACCAGAAAGACCCTACTTGCCGATACCTTGACATCCAACCTTTTATGGAGAGTTAAGCAGGGGATCCAATGAGGATGAAGGCCGAACTCTTCTCAGGTCTAAGGGGACTCTTTCTCCCACTGCTCTGGTGCAACGTTGATAACCCCACGTTCCCAGTGCAGTTATGTGCAGCTACCTGACCTCACATGACAAATGACACAACATGCTGTTCCTCCCAAGTGATGGTGAATCATATCATGCAATCTGATACGGTCACCAACTATTCTTTACTAAGCTGTGTATAATATGATCATTCGTGTGTCCAGAATGCAGTAAAAATTTGCTTAAGAGATTGCTTTGAACATTTGTTACCCATTGCCTTCTTTGGAACTTAACAACCAAACAATAAGTAGTCGGGCACTTTGATGAGCCTACTGCTAGCCAAATACATTTTTCTTTATGTAAATGCAGTGCAAATTATTAAAGCAGTAAAAAATACTGCACGCTAGTAATCATGTTACCTCCCTCTTTCCTACATTCAAATGTGAAAAGATGATGGAATTTAAAAAGCCAAGCATATTAAAAGCATACTGAGAAAAAAAGTTGAGTGCTATCTTTCTTTGTCCCTTCCCTCTCTGTGCACACATCCCAAGGTGCAGAGAGCACTGTAACTCTTACTTGGACTGAAGTCAGTGAGAATTTGCCAAGTAAGAACAGTTGGATCAGCCCCAGCAGCAATGTAAACATATGCAGACACAATTAAATTTCACCCAGATGCATTCCCTGATGTTTCGTGTCTACCTGCATGCAATCAGTGGGCGCAGTGCAGTGTCCATGTGTGCACCCGTGTGTGTGTATGCGTCTGGGGGGCAATACAACAAATTACAAACTACAAAGCATAAGAACACGCTAAAGACTGGTTAAGTACAAAACACCAGCAGTCAAAATGAAGCACAAATGCTAGTACTTTCAATTGCTTTGCACCCCTTCAGACACATTGTGTCCTCGTCACAAACATCAGGCTCCACCAGGACAGAGGGGAAGAAGCATTAGAGCAGAGCAGCAGCAGTTTGTGCTGTGAAACAGAGCCAGACCGCGTGTCCTTCCTGAGCTGTACGGGGCCCCGTTCCCCTGCAACGTGAAGCCAAGCAGCGTCACCAGGGATGAAGCAGATCCTCCCTTTTAACCGTGACACAAAGGCCAAATCAGAGAGCGCAGCAATCAGCAGGCAGGACCTCACTGGTTTAAAACGTCTGTGTTTCATTCTGAGGAAGCTAATTGTGCCACTGCCACACAACCCCCTTGCCTCGTTCTTCATTTAGGATTACGTTTCTGCTGAAACACTGTTCATTGGCAGAGAGAATAATTTTACCTTCATACTGGTTCACCAAGAAGCTGGATACTAAATGTTCACTTGTGGACTTTTTACAACTGCTTTTTCTTTCAGCTCAGCATGTTTTAACCGCTCAGATGAGTTGGGACATAGTTTTTAACTCAGTTCCTACTTAAGGAACAGTCCTCTTTATCCAAACAATGAGAATACCTGACTTCTAGCATGCAAAATGAAAGGCTTTTCCTGACCAGGGAATGGGATCCAGAACTGGCCACAAATTGACTCACGTAAACTTCCTGAATGAAATCAGCGTTGAGTGAGGAGAGAAGGTTAAACAAGCCCTTTCATTTACAGCAGCTTGTAAAGAAATTATTTTTAGATAGCAGGAAACATAACAGTGTTATGTCAAAGATCAAAAGATCTTATTTTACAGGCAATTCAGATGCTTTGTTTTTATTACAGACAGAGTGCAGGCAGCTACTCCTAACAGGACAACCCACCACATGGTCGGTTTAGCTACCTGAAAATTCTGCTCTAAACGTATGGAGGAGCCTGGGGTTTGGCTGGGGGATGTGGCCTGGCAAGGCAGCAGGGCTGAGCACATGGGCACCCGCAGCCTCCTCCCATGCCCCAGATGGGGAGCTCCAGTGACCTTGCAAAACTGGAGCCCTGAGCTCCTCTGCCATGAGATGGTCTCATTTAGGTCCCTAAATCACTGGCCTAACCTAGGGGAAGTGGATCTTCAAACCGTCCTCTTAGCTGCCTACCACGGTGCAGCTAAGACAGACAAAAAGACATGAGAAAAGAACAAATAAGCAATAGGAAGAGTGAGTCTTTGGTCCCTATGGATACCCCCATGCAGAAGGGAGACACAGTACCTGCTCTTCATCAGGTGATTATGCAAGGCAAAATACAAGCCCACCTCATGGCGAACTGTGCCAAACAGGGACCTGTGTGTAATTTTAATATTGTGCTTTATAACGCCAGGCTAGAGACATTGAATCAAAACCAGGTTTTGCTCATTCCTCCCTACTGTAAATAACCCCTAATGCAGATTCTGGAAAGAGGGAGGAAAGAAAGGATTAGCCATGTGGACTGTCTGTCTGAAAGTGAGGAACTATGGAGTTGTATTTCCTTTCTGACAGTGACTCACCTTGGGGAATACTACACTTTCCCTCAATATGCCCATGTGGATAGGGGATATAAAATCACTTATCCATCTACCTCAAAAATACAGACTATGGTGGAAAGCTAATTGATCACTGTCAACACTGCATTTCGCTCTCTGAATAACTTCTGTCCACCAGAGTTGACAAAGAAGCTGTTAAAGACTTTGGTGGGCTTTAGATCAAGCCCTGTGTAATAGGTATCCAAAGATGTTAAAGCATAGCAAACGTGTGTTTGTTAACACTTGGAAAAAGCATAAATACGTGAAACCCAGCCTCACATCTGGCTTACATTAAAACAGTCGCACATTCAGTTCAGTTCGGAGATCTCAAGAGGTACAACTGGCCATAAGCATTAGGAGGTCACTTTTACATTACGATTTACGAGCACCATTTACAACCATGTTTCTGGTGTGACCCCAGCCTGTGCTCAGGGAAAGGCCATCCTGGTGCCTGGCTGGATGAGCAACACCGGCTGCATCTCCACTAGCCAGCCAGGCAGTGCCAAAGTCTATCCTCTTGCCCTGAGGCCAGTGACGAGTTCTGGCTGCCACCACCACCACCCCATTCTGCTCTCCAAAACAGCAAGAGACACCTCCAAGAAGTCTACAGGAAAAAGCCTCTGGCCCATGTTAATGCTCGATCCTACCAACTTAACAGTGGGTTACTATGCCCCAAGTATTGGGCTTTTAGAGTCACAGACTGATTTGGGTTGGAAGGGACCAACCCCTCTGCCACAGAGAGGCAGGGACACCCTCCACCAGACCAGGTCACCCAAAGCCCCATCCAGCCTTGCCTTGAACACTCCCAGGGAGGGGGCAGCCACACCCTGTTTAGCTTCTTGGCACAGCTGTGGCCACCGTGTCCTCATGCTCCACAAGTAAAGTGAGATCCTCAACCCCACTCATACGAACGCTTCATTCTTCCATACCCAAAACTTAAAATCATTCTGTGAGAAGGCAATATTTATATATATTTTTGTCAAAGAATTTTTACCTGCAGTGGACTAGCTAGTGGCCTGTTCCTGGGTACTGCAAATGTTTTGTGAAAACCACCATCCCCTTCTGATACAGGCATCTTTAAAGTGGAGCTGGTAAGAAGGTTCTGAATAGGAAAAGAAAAAAAAATATTCAGTAACTCAAGACAAGCACCTGTATTCAAATGTGTTAAAAGCAAAGCCAGCCTGATTGGAGAGGGTGCAACACTGGGCAGTTACAGACAGGGTGTTCAGCATGGGAGCAGACCTCAGCCTGGGGTCCCTGGGACATGGCTTTGGAGGGGCGTTGTCACATGCAAAGGTTTTTCATCCCGTGAAACTCTGAAGTGCAAGAGTATGAGTAACACTGAATAGTACTGGTGAAGCAAAGGGAACCATGCTCATGCAAGGTCTCCTTTGCACAAAACAAAAGAGACTCTCTCTTTCTTTTACCAGTTTTAACTCTGTGACCAAGTCATTTCCATACCCAGGTGCAAGCATCCTCCAAGTGCAAGCTCAACACAAAGACCACGGGCTGCACAAGGACTGCAACTTCTGCTACCTTCTACAGGCATTGCAGTGATCCAGTTAAAGAGTGAGCTTTTTCTTCTTACGCTTAATACAGGAAAACAGTAAGAAAATAATGAATATGCCTACTTGTGAGGAAGGTCAGACAAAATGTTTTTTTATCTCGCATTTAAGAACAAAGCAGGGGTGTGCAACAGAAAAGTCATTTGGTGGTGTGAGAACTCGCACTTACCGGTGCATCTTCCATAGCAGGTGCATGTGTAAAGAGCTGAGTGTTCAAGTTTTCTCCTTCCCAGTGATTCGAGCAAAAAAAATTTCCAGCTTTATCTGTTGGAGACTCCACCTGAAAGCAGGAAAAGCACCATGATAAAAACCAGTACTCATCTGACCAGGAGATTTATCTGACAAGTCGCTTAGCAAGCTGAATAAATACCCTTCGCAGCCATGCATAGTGCACGTTTACAGTACTGTCTTTTACAGGACCCTTGCTTTTTGCTGAAAAACAAAGAAGTTCAACATTCTCAAAAAAATCCCCACCCAACAAAACTTTGAGTATTTGCACTCAGCACTCTGTCAGTATTCAGGAGTTTAATCCCCTAGAAAGGATTTGAGTATATATGTATTTTTAGAACTTTAGTGACAAAGTAATATAATGCAATGTCCTCAAATGTTCAGGTTTCTAAGTCACTCCATGGCGCTTGGTCCCTGTGGGGTTCTTCTATAGTTTTCCCCAATATTAGAAGGATTCAATCCAAATTCCTGTCTAATTTTTTTTCTTTTTAAGTTTCAAACGAAAACTGCATTAGAACGGCCCAAGCAAACCCCTGCTGAAAACAGCAGAAAGACTTCTATGGAAATCAATGGGAGATGAATTAGGCATGGCTAGTATACTATATAGAACCGACACTAAGATCTTGGGGCTCACATGAAAGAAAAACAGACACAGCTATTTAACAGAAAAGGTATTGGTATAAGTTTCTCAGCAAAGAGGGATGAATTAAATTGCCTCAGGTAAGTTCAAGATTTACCTCTTGTTTGATTTTCTTCAGCAAAGGGGGTCCACTTTCATGTAGCCCAGCCACTATTGCAGATTCCTCCGACTCCTGCTTGATAACGTCCTGCAGATCTTCTACAAGATGAGTCGGAGTTTGAGGCTGAAAGGAAGAAACGTTATATCCAAGTCCCAGAACATCCCTCTGCACTAATATCAAAGCAACTTTTATCATTGTTTCCTTCTTACCAGCATCTTCAAAGGCCCATATTTGATTTCCTGAGCGGCAAGTGCGTTTTTGAATGGAGTGGGTGTTCTTGGAGAGCTCTCTAATATCGACCTCTTGATTGCTGGAGTTCTGAAACTTTAAAAAGAGGGAGAAAAAGTTTAAAAGGAACATGCTCGGAAATATTACCTCTTTACAAAAATACACACACAGAGCCAGTCGCTGCTGCAAGACTCGAGACAAACATTTTCCAGCAATCCTGTAATCCATTTTGCTCTTCTGGCAGAATATCTATTCAACTGTCATACATTGGAATGGCTTTATTCACAAAATCTGGTGAGTCTAAATAGGCGATTGTTCTGTAGTAATAACCTACCCGTGCAGCTACACAGCCGTACAGGAGATTTTACTGCAGACTAAGAAAAATCTCACTGTGTTAGCAAGTAACTCTGCAGGAAGCACAGAGTCACCAGGGGCTTTGGCTGGGTGCAAAACTGAAGAAATGAACCCTTGTGAATTTGACCAGACAACATGGTTACAGACTTACACATGATTTTCCTTCTGAGCTTTCAAAGTCTGGTCCCTGTGGAATGGTGTGGCAACAGACATCTTATGGCCACACACTGGTGTGGAAGATAGCGCAGGGTTGTCCAGGTTCAGGTTTTCATGATTGGGTGGGGTGTTTAAGAACTGCAGGTAGAGAAAGGAAAAATCAACACAGGAACATTGAGATTAGAAGGTTGGCTTCTCAACAAAACAGATTATTTCCTTCTCATTGACATAAGTGACTCCCCTGACCCTAGGATGCAGGCAGGTGTATATGGGGTGCCTGACAACATGGTAAAACAATATTCAACAGCGTGGCAGGAGCATTCAGGCAGCCCAAACAAGCATTTTGAGAGAGGGAAGTTATAAAGAGACTGACACTGTTATTAACACTCTCCACCACTTTAAGAGCCAAATCTTAAAAGCCTGATTTGGATTTGCTACAAATAAATTTTAATTAAGAGTGCTCAGCTGTTTGAAAATGAGTGAGGGATGTTTCAGGAATAAACTCGCAGGAAATGAGGCTAAATTCCACAAAGATTTATATGGGGAATCTAGGCACTTTTATGGCAGTAAACAAAGTGTTTATGAGAGGAAAATAAATTTCCCATCATCTCTCTCAAAACAAAGTGCTCCATTTTCAACAGCATAAAATGAAAACTGCCACCTGTGATGGGTGTATGGAGTGTTTTGGAACAGAAACAGCTGACCAAAAAGGAGGCAGCAGTATTTGTTTGGAGAAAATTGCTTTTGCACGAGTTCTACTTAGTAGCCTAAAATATTGTTTCCATTTCTAGTGTCTACAAATCTGCAAGTGAAGCGGTATCCTTTATTCTGACACCGATTCACCTTATTACCTTCTAGCCTCAACTTTGCATTGGATTAAAATACACTTTGGAAAAATATGGCATATAAGAAAATATGGATACTGGATAAATGATTTATGGTAACTGGAGATAGAGTGGGCGATCATTGCACGCAATCTTTTGCTATCCTTCATGAAACAGTCTTCCTCTGACTTCAATGACTAAAGTCAAACCAAGACAAAACCAACACAAACAGGCAAACAAAGAAAAAAAAAAACCAAAACCCTTTTAAATAGTGCTACAGCTGTGAAACAAAGCAACCACCAACAGGAATTTGGAAGCACATGCCAGGCCACCATAACAGGCCGTTTTCCACCTCATTCCTATGCCATTCCACTCCACATGGCCCGGTTTGAGGATGGCGAGCCCGATTTGAATTTTCTGGTTGTTGTCAGTTTGTCTCACAACCTGAATGCTATTTAAATGCAGTTTGGGGTTTTCTAGGTCAATGAATCATACTGTAAGTGGACAGATATGGAAAGTATTACAAATTATCAGAAGTGTTAAACTCTAGTAGCTGAAGGAGTTAAGAGCCAGAGCAAAGCAAGTGATCGTATCCCCTTATAAAAAATGATCCAAAATTTAAATAAACCCAAAAAACCCCAAGCCCCACAGATGAATTTAAAAGAAGAGAATCAACAGTTAGCTTGCCAATGATCTAAACTCAGCAGTGAAGACAAAGAGCAGTGAGAAGATTCAAACGCGGAATGAAATCAACAAGTGCAACGGTAATTAGTCATTTGTTCCAAAGGATTAGTTTCTAAATTGTTAAGGCTGGGGTGACTTTTGAGAATTAGTAACATCTGTGCAGAAGTCTTGATCTACCTGCGAGGGAGAGAAGGGCAGGCTTTTGACAGGGGAGCACTTAGGAGGAGTTGAGCTGCTGACGTCAGCTAGGACCAAGGTGCTACCGTGGCCACTGGCTAAGGGGCTGGAGTGCCCTCTCCTTTTGCGAAGAAGGACCCACGGAGAAGTGCTGCCCTGTGAGGCAGATAAGGACTTTGGTGAGCCAGGAGAGCCCTGACTCGGCATGATTTTGCTCAAGTTTGTGATGGGGTGTCCTTGAGGTCTACAAGCACTGGCCCCTCTTTGCTGAAGCTGCGCGACTCTGCCTGAGGGAGCTTTGCTAGCCGAAGTGTCTGTGTCTTCAAAGAATTCAAAACTGCTGATATCACCCCATGATGAAGGATCCTGAAACAACGTGGGAGGCACGAACTATAAGACAGTGTATAGTGCCACCTCATGAAAATACAGCGCTAGGATATGCCCATAACCAACAACAACCAAGTCTTTCCCACTTCAATTCAGCTTGACCCCATTTATTTGAGTAGTAACACTGTGAATGCTTATTTGTGTTTTCAGTATATACCTTGATCACACCAAGCTGTCTAATACCCTAGCAGTGTTGTTGGCAACTGAGTCCCTAAAGAAACAATGCATGAAATGATGTTGTTACTGTCTACATGCATGAGGTTTTTTCCTTGATATGAAGACCGTGCCTTTTGCTACCAAAAAAACATGTGCCTTGGACTCTAAACTAAGACTGGTATCCTCTTCAGCTGCACGCCTGCTCTGGACACGCTGAATGGGACATGACGCTGAGTGAAGGAGACACCTCTGCTGCTGAAGGAGGGTGCCTCCAACAAATGTATTTCAATGTGCCACTTCTGTTATATGTAGTATCCCAGAGACCACAATGAGAAAAGGGCCGTGTCAATTTCAGTCAGCTACCTAGCACTTAAAATGCATGTTTCCATTTCTTCACATGTGCCAGGGCAAGCTCCTTAAACTTCTGAGAAGCAGCTACTGAAGCTACAACAAAAACTTTCAGTTAAGTATACAGGTATGCGAGCAGCCACAAATAAACCTATGGCACGTGTCCCTTCAAATAGAAATATCATTTCAATGCTTCAAATCTTTCACGGTGGCTCTGACTTTATTTTAAGGAATATCGAGAGATCGCTTCAAGCTGCTATTGAGCAGTTTGCTACGAGACACACTCCCGTACCAAGATGTAGCAGGAAAGGGAGACACCCACAAAAAGCGTACGCATCCACACTGGAGGGCTTCATTTATGAGCAGACACGTTTTGTTATGTCAGAAGCTACGCTTCAGACCTTTTAAGCAATTAGAAGTTACTCAGAAAAAACCAAAGCGCATTTAGGACTGTCCCAGTTCCTCTCCCCTTACTCTTTGACAACACACGAATCCACCTGAAGCGGCAGGTCTACTTACGGAGTCTATTAACTGGAGTGTTTCTGCAAATTCTAAGAGATTCTTAACATTATCCAGGATGTTGCTCTGGTGAACAATCATGCACCGTGCAGGGGATGCACTTTCCTCAGGTAAGCAACCGTGATCCACCGGTGGAGATGGAGTGCAGTGGTGATGTTCCCCCAAACAGGAAACAGGTGCATTGTCACCACTGGTCCTGGTACTATCAGCAATCGTGGTGCTGTGCCAGCCAGGGTAGTTTGATGTGTGGTTCTGTGTCTAAAGGAAGGAGAAAAAAAAAGAAAAGGGGGGAGAAAAAAAGGCAGAAGGAACTTAGCAATGAAATTGCACAAGGTGTCAGATGCCACTGGAGGAAAGATAAAAGTAGGTGCATCATCATCTAAAAGCTTATGCCTATGAAACAATTGTCAAGATGTTTCCTTTCATCAGTGCAAGATCTCGTTTTAAGTAATATCGGCATTGTATTTGTTATCCCAAAGTTACCTCACAATTTACTTCCAGGATTATGAGCATATATCGTAACTGACACATAATCAACTCATACTGTGTTACTCCACAAGCTCAAAAAGTGTCTGCAAGTCATTTTCTGTGAGAAGCAAGAAATGGCAGGATTTCCCTACTGAGCGCTCAGCACTGTAGAAGGCTAAAGGGTTTAAGAGTTAGAGTTGCTTTGTTTGCTTATCTCCTTTTCTTCTTCTATCCCTGTCTAGTGCTACAGCTTACACCAATGCAATGAAGAGGCTGTCAAATCAACGTGGTTAGGAAAGCAGAAGAACAAATTAACAGAAGTTTCTTTCCAGTGTGATCATGCAACAGAAGAAATTGCAAAACATTAACTAAAGTTAAAAAGTGGCCAAACTAACGTATCACGCATGCAGCTGTTTTACTAATAATTTAAAAATTACCCAAAAAAAAGAATCTGCTGGCTATCACCTATCTTCAAAAACGATTTGGGGGTTCTTGGCTTTGGTGATGGTGTTAAGTAATTACGTAAGGGTTTTCACACATTAACATCCAATGGCATGTACAACGAAGAGTGAGAGTTCAGTAATAGCCAGCATTTGCTCCACACATGCAGTTATGAAGAATCTAACATATTTGGAGAAGTAAAACAAACTGTCAAACATGCACCAAGTCTGAAGCTTACAAAGTGTATAAAACACAGCTGAAGGTAAGAAGACAACAGAGAAGAAAAAAAAAAGCTAATGTACAGGCACTACATTTTCATCACATGAACCATTGCACACTTTCAGAAATGCAGATCCCATCGGTTTAAGATCTGTGGGATTTTTCATTTTGGTACAATCATCATGCTTCCAATATTACATTACGTTACAGAGCCCAGCCCTGCTCCCATTTTGCAAAGTAAAATACCTGCAAATTGTATGGTGCTTTTTTTTTTTTGCTTTTTTTTCCCAATAAAAGAATTTACAGAGCAAATACAGATAATTTATGTGCTATGTTTCATCCTTTTAAAACGGAAATATAGAGCCTTAATTAGTATGGAAGGCAGAGGGGGAGTAAAAAGTTAAAAAGACAAGCACTGGGGTAATGCTGCTATCCCTCCATCCAAGCACACAGTGACAATCTTACTGGTAATGCCTGCTGCCCTTTCAGTTCATTCTCAGTCGACATTAGTAGCAACTCTAATTCCTTTATTCGTTTTTCTTTCTCAGGGTCTTCATCATTATAGTGTCTCTGAAATTAAGAGTTAAGGGAAAAGAAAAGATAAAGGTCTGATAGGATGTAGCAACTAAAATGCTTATGGCTTGCCGTCCTGTGGTTATAACAGCCAAATTAGACTCAAAGATGAAACAAACGTCAATTGTGTTTTCCACTACCAAAGTCCCTGCTGAATTTCAGTACAGACATTTGAAATGGAGAAAGCGAAAGCTATCACACCAGATGTCAACTACTGTGTTTTAAATCCACTTCAGAAGAAGCAATTATTAGCCAGGTTAGAACTCCCCCACCTTCCCCATTTTCTCCCTCTGCCACACTTTAAGACATGTTAAGATATTAAAGTGTTCCCTTGTTGCCTGCATTCCGAATTAGCAAACGTTTAACAAATTGACTCTTGAAATGATGTTCAAGTTATCTACCTGAATAGCTGCAGCAGCTGGCTGAGGAACATTGACAATATTTACATGCAGTGCTACTGGATATGGGATCTGACCAGGGACCTAGGCCAAAAAGGAAAAGACACTAAAAGTTATTATTTCTATCACATTATCTGCCTGCACTGTGACTTTGTGTTAAACATACTTTGGTTTTAGGTACTTAATATTTATAATCTATGGAGATGAAATAGCAAAAACCCCGGCATTTACAAGAAAAGTAAAGAGTTTGGGGGTTTTTTTAGGAATATGATGGTGAGCATTACAGAGGAAGAAAAAAAATCCATATATGAAATATCTACCCTTCCTGTACGAGAAAAGATGAATAATTTACAGATGCATTTGTCAGATTTTTCTAAGTTGAAGTGAAAATGCAAAAGACGCAATTTACTATCATCTAAACTCTACAATGCAACTGCCTTGAAGCAGCAGCTTGTTTCATTATTAATCACTAATAGAAAAAGAATCAGATTAAAAACAATACTTGTTTACTTGGTTCCGACAGGCAGCCCACCAACAGAATATTACTGAAGAGAACGTGGGAGACTCTGCCACAGAACACAGAATTACCCAGATTCAATTGATATTCAGCAAGTGTAATATTCACCACAATAAGAACCGGTACTGGGAAACATGTTCCCTGCTTACAAAATGTTTAAAATGCTGAACCCAGTTCCACCAGCTGAACGCTGGCAACTGATGGGAAATGTATGCGTTTTCAGGAGTGAATGACGTCAAAGTTAAAGCAGTCCTTGCCTGACATCAAACACACAGTCCACTGAGACTGGGTGAAAACCCTTTGCGCTTCCTGAAATCAGACACGGCAAAACAACAACAAAAAAAGACACACACCCCGCCTCCTGCCCCCCGCCAAGTTTTCAGGCGCTTACATTTTGCGGCTCAGAGATGTGGTAGTAGGGGTAGTCACTGCTCAGCGGGGGCTGGCCGGCTACTGGCAGCTGTGCAGAAGGCGGGTTGTGAGCAAAGGCCATCAAGTGGTTGCTCTTCTGAAAGCCGGCGGCTGCTGAGGAGTGACAGGCTTTGGAGGAATCCTGCAAGTAGCCCTCCTGCTCAACCTTTCGGCGCATGGTGGAATTCCAGTGGTTCTTGATGGCATTATCAGTTCTGCAACAGAAATACAAGCTTTTGAGGAGTTTTAAAAAGCCGTGTTTCCAATTCAGACTGTGATTAATGGGCAGGAAATTGCTGTTGGCATTTCTGTTTAAACCTCGAGCTGTTCTCTGTCCTTCCTCCTGCCCCTACCTTTATAAATACTACTCCCATCTCAGGAAAGATGAACTACATAGAAGGTAGGGGGGAAGAAAGTAAAAACCAGACCATGGTGGGCTGTGCCCTTTTTGAAAGAATCTCTAAGCCTTAGGTTCTCAAACTGTACAAAATGAGTAACTTCAGCTTCACCTCATTCCCAAGAGGTGAGGTGACAGTGAAGGCTAATGCACCTTTGAGGCTACTCTAAAGGATTGCCAACATCATCTTGCTATACCTTAATAGTACACTGGAGTTTTATTTTGTCTCACCACTGGAAGGAAAAACTGTGGAGAACAGCTGTGAAAAGACTAACTTCCAAGTGACTTTCCAGCTGGCCACCTAGCCAATGACAACATCATGCTGTACACACAAATTCAGTAAACAAAGCTGTTGGCATTTTTTTCTTAGCTGCAGAAAATTGAGATTCAGATTCTCACATGCCTGACTCAGAAAAAGCAAACTTTTTTAAGTCTGTGAGGTTTTAGGAGTACTCTCAGGAGCAGCTCCTTGATTTGCAAAAACATCACCACCACACGGTATTGTTGAAAGCAGTATCTGTGATGTGTGGAAGCTACCAAAAAACCAAACTTTCCAAGGGGTAATTCCTTTCTTGTTTTCTTCTAGAAGGTGAAAGCAGCCTAGGGAATGCCCACTTAAAAGGATATTATGGGCTTAGGCGTTATATTTAGATCTTGAAGTTGTTTCACCAAATAGCAGGAATGAAAATGGGAAGGGAAACCTCTCCCTTGCTTACATTATTTGCTTCACTACCCTTTATGTTGAGTCAGTTTTACTACAGAGTGAGTAAGACACCAAGTCTCTGAAATTAGATGCAAGCTGAGCATAAGCTTTCAAACAAGTATTTCCAGGGCCAGAGTCTGAGGAAGTCGATTGCTCCTGCTTCATACATGAATTTTTATCAGGTTAAAAACATCTGTATGATTCAGAAGCAATTACAAATGTTGAAGCAGACTTTTCTAAAATAATTTCAAATAAACAAACTGGATTTCCCCTTGAAGGTGTACCTTTAGCTGAATGTAAATTCTGCCTCACTTGCAGGGCCTGATCTGATCCGTCACTGTTAAACCAATGTGAATTTTGACAGTTAGTGCAAGCACAATTGCACAGACATTTAGGAAACTGTTACAGTCTTGCTCTAGCTACTGAGGGGTTTTTACCTATGGCAAACATTAAAAGCATGTAAAAATAGCATAATGTTCCACATACTGACCAAACAGCGCAGTTCCCCACCGAGAAAAACGTACACCAATATCACTGGCTTTCCAGGTTCTGATTCCAAATTTTTTTGATTTATAATGTGCAGCCTGAAGCAACTGAAACAGGCTGCTCAGACCTGCAGCTTTTTCCTTGTTTCCTATTCAAGAGCTAAAGGTATATGTCATTACCGTCCAGGCAGCAACTTTGCAATTTCTGCCCATCTGTTTCCCAGCCTCTTGTGTGCCTGGTAAATAATTCTATCTTCCTCTTCTGTCCAGGAGGTTTTCTTCACTTCTGGATTCAAATGGTTGTGCCACCTCTCCCTGCACTGTTTTCCAATCCTTCCCTTCAAATGCTTAGCAATGACAGACCAGCGCTTTGGACCGTATTTCTGCACGAGTTCTATTACCTTCAAAGAAGGACATAAAAACTGCCTGTATTTAACGATGCATAATGAATCAATGACATTTTTCTGTGGTGGAGCAATATTTTCAACGACATTTCTCAAAATCACCACAGTAAAACTAACAGACAATTAAGGTTCCCCACTTCCCACTTACACTTTTACCCAAAAGGAAAAATCTGCTAATAGTCAAGACATTTTTAGACTGCGTTTCTACGTTACAGTGCTGTAAAGGAACATTAATTCATTTGTGTTGAAATTGACACAACTACTAAGCACTGAAACCATATCATCAGACTCTCTTCTGGGCGTGTTAGTGTTGAGACCCCCTAAGTCTGTAGGAGTTTTGCCATAACACATGAAATCCTCTAGCAAGGCATTAATCAGATGGAAAGGAAAACTGATTACCCGTTGATCCTCCTCTTTAGTCCATGGACCTTTGATAAGTTCTGGGTTTAGTACCTTCTGCCATCGGTGCTGGCACTGAACATCTGTTCGATTCTAGTAAAATGTAAAATATGCAAAGCAGATCATTCTTTAAACAAAAATGAATGTAGATTGGCAAAGCTCTTATCTAGGCACACTTGTTCTCAACCTATTTCAGCTGTGACCACTAAACAATATAGAGCGATAGAGCAGGTCTGAGAAGAAGGTGCTCGACTATCACTTTGCTCACTGAACTAGATAATACTTCCTTCGTTCCTGCAGTGATATATCACCAAAACTACACAAATGGAATCGTCACCATCTGGCACAATAGCAGTCATGTTTTCACATGCAGTATTTCTACAACAGCCAAAGTGTTCACAAAACAATTAGCTGCTAAACCACTCTTAGAATTCATCAGAGGTGTTTTTTTCTCTGTGCTGAGACATTTTGTTTGTGTGTCACATCGACCATTTACTGTGCAACTCCCCTCCAGCCCCCACTTGCTTGATTTGTTCCCACCCTTTCTGAGTAATCAAAGGAAAATTAAGGTAAGGGTTTTCACAATATTCTAACTAAATTTCTGAGGTCTCCATCCGCAGAGGTTTTATATCTCTCGCAAAACTGTAACTATAAAGCAACCACTCCCCTTTCCCTTACTTGGAAACCTCTGATAAAGAGTTGTCACTAAAACTAGAAACAGAAACCAATATCCACCTACAGGAAGGAAATTGGCAATGACTTTCCAGTCTTCTGTGCCATTCTGCTCCACAAGCTTCTTCAGTTTCTCATCCTGAATCATTAAAAAAACAAGACAGAATTAATATCGCAATCTCTTACATTACAAATTAAACACATTCCGTTCTAGCTTTTTACACATCTATTTCTACATCCTGAGTGTAAGGGTCTGTAATCTTGTCATGTTTTTAACTGCCTAAATAATTTTTCTGCTCCTGTGGACTGCGAAGGTTCTCCACTGTGCTGCAGGAGAAAGCCTGACTTCTTCTGCGCTGTTCTCTGACTCGCACCATACATTCCCCTTTTGCTGCTCAGAGCAATGTAACTGTTCTTCTTGTACTGGATTTACAGGAAGGCACGGAGGTTTAAATGCCAGGCATCGGAACAACAATGCCACTCCCTAATACTCAGGCACCCAGCTGTTTGGGGGCCTCCGAAAATCACAGCCTTAAGCTTTATATGTCTTGCAAGTAATAGGAGCTCCGGTAATTTGCTCATTGCCAATCTGTGTACAATGAAAGCACACTAAAACTAATGGCTCCTTTTTGCTCCTGACCACCGTGAGGAAGTTTTGCATACTCACAGTAGAAGAAATTTGGCCCAGTATTTTTAATGATAAGGCCAGAAATGTAGACCCTA
The DNA here is from genome assembly GCA_013400835.1 of Zapornia atra. Taxonomy (NCBI): domain Eukaryota; kingdom Metazoa; phylum Chordata; class Aves; order Gruiformes; family Rallidae; genus Zapornia; species Zapornia atra. Next base: position 59,897 of record VZTU01033551.1, read on the forward strand.
AAGACAAAAGAAACCAATCTCATGCACTGGGAAATACTGAGATAGTGTAAGACAAGAAGTGTAAGAGAACTGCCCCAAGAGATAAGAGGAGGGGCGCAACCCTCCCCTTCCCTGATTAGTGCCTCCCAGTACACTCCCAGTTCATCTGACAGCAAGGTGGCCACTAGGCTCCACAGCCATCCCATCCTCCCAGGACACATCACAAGTACATCCTCCTCTGTCAGAGCAGACTATGGTTTAAAAGAAACAAAAAATGCTTGCAAGAGGTGACCTGCCACTGTTTATATATCAATATACATTGCTAGAGAGAAGAAAGGCAAAACATAAGAACTGTATTAATGTATTTCATAATAAACTCAAACCAGTTAAATGGCCACAGGATATCCACCTGGCAAAGGAGTTTGATACCACAATCCACCTGGAAAGTCAGCACAAAGGTACCATGACTAAACACATTCTGACCTTCAAAACCAAAAGACATCTTGTATGCTCAAATTTTGTACTGCTGGACTTCTTTCTTCCAGCTTTTAATTTATTTCCACTCAGAATCATAATGCCGAAATTAAAGTACAAATTTCAAATGGCACAAAAGGACTGCAGCAGTTTCTGCCACAGTTGTTTGCTGCTGTGGGACACTAAACACATGTCAGTTCTCACATAGCAACCGTTTTCAAACAAAACCAGGCAGCAGTAACAATCAAGCATTGCTGCAGGTGACTTTTAATCTGCTTCTCCAACAGGGATTACACAGAGAATCACACACCTGTACTGTAGTCCGTGGTGGACATGAAAAAAAATGGTGCTTATACAATTTATTTGAGAGAAGAATGACCCTTAAAGTTGAATGAAACACTGAACATAGCTAAAGGTTCAAGAACTTTGTGCTCATTCATATACATGGCACTGTCACTGAAGTCAGTTTGCAGATAAGGAACTTGGAGAAGAATGTGATCCATGCTCCTTCCATCTTTTTACATGCAGGAGACGAATGACCTTGGATTTACCTCTTCACGGGTCCACCTGGTTTTGCCTAAGTGGCGTTTTCCAGTCTTAGGAAGCAGACCGTCATAATCGTGATCATACATCTCAACATCTTCATCATCATCATCACTACTATATATACTGCAGAAGGAAACACAGTGAGACAGAGAGGAACATGAGGACTTGAGCTACTTAATTACAAAGCACAAAAAACCCACTACAATCCTCACAAAGGTTACACAGATAAAAGTTTTAAAACTTGCACAACAAGATTTTGTTCTGCATTCTGTTGTTCTAGTATTCTGAACTGGTTCTGCTGTTTTTGGTATCCACAGATACAAGCAAAGGGCTGGCAACCTTCGTATTACCGTGCATGTTTAGACCTGCTCTTACTGTTAGATCAGTGGTGAATTACACATTTGGCAAACTTTCAACCAATGAGGGTTTCAAATTAAAATACAATGTTTGGGACAATAAAGAGAACTAGAGGCTGTGTCTATTACACAAGCGCATGTTCAAAATCTTTAACTCGTGCCACACATTCTGAAATATATTAGCATTTTTGTATGTTTAATAGAGCAGGTATCATTCCCAAATAAAACAGGCAGTGTACAACTACAGAAAGCTAGCCAATAATAACTTTGGGAATACAGTTGTGGACCCTGTATGTGCAAGGCAAAAGTTTCTGCAATTAAGGAAGGCCAGTGAGTGGTAGTATGAACATATAAAATATGCCTGCCATTCATGGGTCTGGACAGACAAGGGACCAAGATATTTAATATCCTGTAACCAACAAATGAATGACCGAACCCTTTTATACTCTCCATTTCTCTAACTTGAAGACTTTATTACCTCTGCTCCGTTTCTAAATACCTCATACTGTTTTTGAAACACTCTGCTACTCATCTAATTCATGACTAAGGGATTTCCCCAGAGGCAAAAGGGTAAATGGGTAAAAAGGACTCTATTACTCTTTCCACAAACAGCACTTGCTCTGCCCAGTTAACTCCAACTGGAAAAGAGTGTTTTGCAACAGGAGCCGTTTTTCTGGTGGGCAGTATTTTATTTCCAACTTTTAAGACACGGGCAGCAGTTCTGACACTTCAGCTAAGACATGACAACCGCAAGTGCTAGAAAGGAGACAATGTCATGCTAAGAGACTAAAACCTGTGATATATCTGATGGTATGGTATGCTGTGGTATGTTGAATTATGACTAAGACATTGACATAAAGTTATTTTGTAACAATATTATCGTTGTTTATCCCATTAACCTGTGTGCAGGAGGAGATCACTTTTTAAATTAAGCTGCAGCAAAGCACAGAGACTGGTAGTCAGGATGCAAACATCTCCAAATGCAAGCTGTTAAACATACATTCTTTCAAAGTACACTGGCCTAATCACACCTTACATCTTCAACCCTGTTTTCTGGCCTGTGGCACGTGCCATGAGAACTATGCTACACGTAGGAAGTTTTCCACAGCCTGCCGTGATGTGTGTGGCCTTCCCCGAGCCTCTGCCGGGTGGCCCCTGACTCACGCACCCAGCCCATCTCTGCCACCCTTAACTCTCCCCCAGCCCCCACAGTCCTCCTGGCTGCCCAGCCCCACCATTCTCTCACTCCCTATTCCCCAGTCCATGAAACCATGTGGGCCAAGCACCGATTGAAGCTCCAAATCTGCATGCCGAGGCGAACGCACACCCCTCGCTCCCGGCTGGAGCCTCCCAGGCTACAGCGGGGCCAGGCACTTAAGCAAAGCTCTCCTGCTGCAGCTGCTACCAACGTGGCTCCTTCCCCAGCCGCCGCTCAGAGTAGATTCACTTTTCTAAGTGACACACAGAGACAGCTGTGCGACTGCCCATATGCCAAAGAAAGTTTTGTGGCTCAATTTCCAAGTATCATTTTGAAAATGACTTTCGCAGATAGTAAAAGCACAAGGTACACATCCATCAGTGACGCTTCCTGCGCAGCGGCGTGTTTTGGGCACCGCAGAGAAACGCCGCTCTGCGTCGGCAGCACAACACCGGCGGCGAACAGGTTAAAATGATTTAAGTGCGGTGCCAGTAATGTAACCAGTTTATTTAAATAACCGGGGCCTTGCTGGCACCGCAGGACTGAGCCGATCCTGCTGTTATTACCTGCCTCCTCCAGCAGGAGAAAAAGGGCCCTGGGATTTCGGGACGCTTGGGTAGCTGCTTTCGCCAACCGGGGCTCTCAGTGCTGCCCTAAAACTTTCTATTATTTTGCCCCTACGGCCCTAGCCCTGAAGCCTCCCGTGAAGCGGCACGGCAGAGGGTCGGCGACCCCCGCCCGCCCCCTCCGGCGCCGCCTCTGCGCTCCCCCGGCAGCAGCGCGGAGCGTTTCGCCCAGGCAACCGACTGGTGCTGGGGAAAAAAA
>VZTU01033566.1:0-22026 GCA_013400835.1 Zapornia atra
AGGCTGGTGTGGTTGGAGCCCCACTTTGAGGGTTCTTTTCTAGTGTATGTCACACATTTTATCCAGTTGGGTGTTTTCCTTTCTTTTCTGAAACTAAAGGGAATAATATGAAACAATATTGTGGTTTTTTGGTTTTGGTTTGTTGGGGTTTTTTTGCATTATTGTATAAAGGAAACATTTTCCAAAATAAAGTCTGTGGACAATGTGGGATTCAAAAACACTTTAAGATCCTCGTTTTCCCTTCTAAAAGAGAAGCAAAGCATTTGTACATGCATGCAAAACAACACCACACACAAAATAAAACCCCAAAACCTTACAAGGAACTGAGTTCTAACACTATAAATAGTTGGAAAATGTATTTTCTGAGCAATAAATTCTCAACAGGCATCACATTATTTGCTCACACATAACCTCCTTTGTGTTCACATGGAGAAAATTAAACATTTAAAATTAAAAAGCGCATTTCTTTATGCACATAAAAGGTATAGGTTGCATGTTAGTGAACTTTCTGCATGCTGAGTTCATATTTGAGTCACTTGAGTAGTATAATAACTACAATAAGAGTTTTGGTGTTTAGGTGAAGTCTGTTTTGCCATGTGAGGTTAGGTAACTGGTACTACTTATTAGGGAACCGAACTTACTGTTGAAGTAACAATCCAAGAGTTTTTAAGAAAAGTATCTTGTACTACTCATACAGTAGTACAAGGGAGTATGCTAGTGACTATAGGTCATGACAAATTGCATTAAGCTAATTCCTAAAACCCAGATCTGCAATTCATGTTATGTTGTCTCTGTTTTATCCCAGAGAAGATTATTCTTTTGTCTTTGAATGCCTTTCAGTTTCCCATTTTATCAGATTCTCTGAATACCTAAATATGATATTTAATATTTTTAGATAAAGAATGTTCATTATTCATTGTGGCTAGTCTACTGTTCTTAATTGCTTATGTCTTTGTCTTGTTGAAGAAAATCCTTTCAAATACAACTTTTCTTTGAACCATTGGCGAACTAAATTCATAATGTATTAAAAGTTCTAGCTGATACAGAGTTTTCTAAATGTAAGTTTCTTATTGTTTGTAAGATAGAGCACAAGCTCCCCACATATCCTTTCACTTCTGTATTTTAAAATATGCTGAACTAGTTTCCATAAAAATTTTGTAGGGAAAAAAAAAAATTCGCTTTTTGGCTCAGGCTCTCCAGGATATGTTGTAGTGCTTACTGGGTGTGAACAGTCAGATATTAGGGTACAATATTAAAAATGTTAACAATACTTTTTGATGTTACCAGCTGCAAGGTTCTCTGAGTTTCTGCCAAGGCAGAATGTGTGTATTGTTTTGACCTCAAATAAAGCACCGTAGAATTTTGGAAGTAGTATGGGATAAGGTGGAAAATTTGGGAATATCTGTATCTTGGAGAAATGGAATGATGATGCTGAAAAAACCTCAGACTCCAGAATGGAAGGGAAATTGAACATTAGTTTAGTCTGTGCAGTCTCTGATGTATTGAAAACGGCTGTATGTGTGGCCAGAAGGAAACAATTGCAAAATAACAAAGGAATGAAAATAGAATTCTGCAGAGATTTGCTTTTTCACTCAGTGTTTATGGTCATAATAGTTAGTGATGGAAGAACGTCAAGAGATTTATATTAATGGGGTATTAGTTTAAATTTCCTGCCCAGTTTACATACCTCCAAGTTCCAAATGTATTGCAATAAAAACCTGTCTATTTCATTTGTGTGTGCAAAATCTGGGCTGGATATTTCTTTAGGAGAATGCTATGTGATAACAGATCTGGTGGTAATTTTTCTGGAAACTAAACCTGCAGTTGAAAGGATTGGGAATGAGAGTATGTATGAGGAAAGGCCACACGGGAAGATGTAGCATATCTTTCTCTATAGCCAAGTCACAAAATATAGCAGTATGCAGTTACCAAATTGTTAGGGAACCTGAGAGACAAGGATCTTGACCTCCTCTAGAAACTTTAAGAAAACATATTATTTATTATTTTGTATATAAACCCCCCCGCTCTTTCAAGTATGTTTCCTCTAAAACTATTTTCTTTTGTTTCATTCATGCATAGTCAGTTGTTGTTTATACTTTCTACCTAGCATTAATTTGAAGGATATTTCAGGTGAAACGGTCACAAAAATTTGCATAGGAGACTTTCTTATCAGAAAATGTTGTTTCATTGAAAGCAAAAATTTTCCCCAAAAGATGTTATTTTTCTCTAAAGAACTGCGACAAAAATGTCTTTAACAAAAAGGTTAAAAAATTAGCATTTCTAAGGAAATACGGTTTCTTCTTTTTGGACTGACTTCTCATGTTAAAATCAATTTCCACTTCCATAGTTAAACATTGTCTCTTCAGTCAAAACCGACAGAAAAAAATCCGATACTTATTCACATTTGAACTCAAAACAAATAAAATGTGACAGATCCTTCAGGAACCAACAGTTTGAGACTGAACCTGCAGGAATCATCTCTTCATCTGAATGTTTCTGTTGTCTTGCCTTGGTTCCAGGTACAGACAACAAGTGTGTTCTGGACATGAAGTTCACATCACCAGTGGTTTCTGAAGGAAAACCACTTGCATAGGCTATGCCACAGCAAACATGAACCTTATGTTGTGCATATGGCTCTGCACCGTGTAGGTGGTTTATACTCAGAGCATAATGTTGTATTGGCTGCCTGGCTGTGTTTAAAAGTATCATGAAACAAATATCCTAGTGTTAGGGACAAATGTCTAGTTCCAAATGGTGACACAAAAGTGCATCCATGTGTAAAAGTGAACAGCTTGATTAAGACTGGAGGAGTTCTCAAAAACTGTCTCTATGAGATATAGGAAGGGGGAAAGATTTGGGGCAAGTTTGGGTTTTTTTCAAACTTGTTTGCTCATGCTTGCCTTGGATGGATTGCCAGTGCCTCTGGCCAAGAGATTATCTTGCTTATGTTTTAAATTGCCTGAAAATTGAAGAAACAAATTATTACTTCAGTCTTGGTTAAAATGCTGAGCTAATTAAGCTTCTAAGCTGTATTATTATTATGCTTCCTACGAAGAAAATTAATGTAAAATCATTGACATGAGTTTTCCAAATATCTGGAACGTTCATCTCCTGTTTAGGATCTGAAAGAACTGGAATGACTCTTCCCCTTTACAAAGACCTTAGACTATAACATCACTAACTTGTAACACTAGAGTTAGTAAATATGTTAGCATCCTCCTATCTTAAGAAATTGTAGCATGCTACTCATAAAATGTAATTTTAGACCTGCACTGCCCTACGTGTTGGGGGAACCATTATGTCTCTTAAATCAGGTCATGCATGCACCTAGATTGAAATTGAGCCTCTGTTGTGTGTTGATCATCAGTGTTGCATCTGCACAGGGAAAGTTACAGAGATCTTTCTAGACAGGCTTATCGTTCAGAACAGCAAAACAAACATAAGCAATCTTTGTGGTTCTTCGCCTTGACCCAGTGTTCAGTAATACTGTATAACTAAGAAGCACATATCTCTTGCTCTAGTCATTTTCTAAGTGTGCTGTGGTCACACATAGCACCAGTGATTTATGAAGTAAACTCTGCTGTATGAGTTTTAGGGCATTCCTCTCTTTCCTTTCAGTTTGGCTTTCTCAGTTCTCATGTTTTCCTTCTGTCATCATTTCTGCCCTTCATGTTGCGTTCTTCACGTGCCCTTCAAGAACTCTTCCCAGTGGACTTCTACCCTTCTCCACCCACCTGCTAATGAATTAGATGGAAGTAGTTAACCTTGACGTTCCCAAGTGGAAGTAGTTAAATTTGACATTCCCCTGTGTTGGCCAAAGGTTTTTCAGTTCAGCTGAGTCACAGAAATTGCTGCCATTGTTTCAAGTTTTCTGTTCCTGATTGTAGGGTACTACTCTTTGTGCTAAATGGAAAGAGAAGCTATTTTTTTGCACCTGTAAATATTAGAGGGTTTTTTTTTTTTCAGGCAAAAGCTCAAATTTCATGATACCTGTTATATGCTCCATCATTAAGCGATATGTCTGACACTGTTGCAAAAATGGAGAGCCTATGGGCTCCTGAACATACTGATTTTCTGTGCCACTGTCAGCATGGCTGTGATAGATTTCAAACTCTGTTCCAAAGGCTCTGAGTCCCAACCAAGGTCCTACAGAGCTGGCTGAATTTTTCCTTTTAAAGCATGTTCTCATCCCCAGATGACTTCGTGCAGCACTGGCTGGCAGCAGCAGGTGGGTGAGTGCCTAGTCATGCCACAGGGAAGCATTGTTTCATCCTTCATGGCATGAGGTAGCGATGTTGCTCTAGGTAATCCAAACCTGCAAGGATGTCCTCCGTAGCACTGAGATAATGCACTGAAAGAGCTGGGTCACCCCGCATAGGCGACATTTCTCAATCCAGTTTCCATTTGCATCTGTGTGTTGGAGGATGTTAAATCAGCTTCAGTTTCTTTGGTATTGTAAGGCAAATGCTCCCCTTGGCATTTCTGTGTGATTCTGTTGCACTCTCAGGTGCGACCTGGAGACTTCTTAGTAAGGTTTTTATTGGTAGGAGTAACTTCTTGCTGTGATCCATAAAAGCATTGTGTGAGGGGAAAAAAGAAAAGTATTTTAGCAATTAAAATAAAGTCTTTTTGGACCGTTCCCATTGAGAGGAGTAAGATTTGCCTCTTTAACACTACCTTATCATCATTTTGACACGTTAAATTTATTTTACATTCATTTTATAATAATTCCATGGGAATATAGCAATTGTCAAACCAATGGCAAGCATTAACAATTTGACGATTCTATGCTGGAAAGCAGAGCTACTTGCCCTCTGCTTTGCCCTCTGCTTTTCTGTTGCTGACATCTTTAGCTGCTGCATTCAAAAAGTGATTTGGTACACTCTGACATTGAGGTAACTGTAGAAATTACTCCCCAAATGGCAGTTACTTAAGGGCAAAAACTAGTGTGAGACTGGAGTGAAACCTAATTCAATACTTTTGGTTTACTACTGGGCAATCGTTTCCTTTTAGTGATGCTTAGTGAAATGCTTCACAGAGGAGCTGAAAGTTGGCAAAAAATACTGTCTTCAAAAATTTGTCTCCAGCTGATTTTATACCTGGAAGCAGAACTGTGGATGGTCTGCTACAACTGGTTAATGAAATCCTGCACAGTTAGCCCTCAATTAGGTTTGCATCAAATTGCAAACCTTGCTAGCAGATTTTCTGGCCAAATATGGAGAGATTCCATATATCATTCTGACTACTTTATATTTGGGCTCTTAAAGAATGTATGCAGCTTGTCTAATGAAGTGTCTGTATGTACGAGAGGGGGGAAAAAAAAGAAACGGTTTTCGGATCTCTCTCTCGTTGGTCTGTCTGCCTGTGTCTCTGTTCAATGAGTGGGGTAAAACTTCTCCTATTTTATTTTTTTTTAATGTTTCTTGGACTCCTACCAGTAGGTTTTTACAGTCTGTTGCCTGCCTCTCAGATTAGAAGAACACTGGCATATTTTAACAGTTTCCTAGGATCCAAATAGTCTTTAATTAACAGGGAATTGATGTTTTGGAGTGCAACCAAAACATGGGAGAAATTGGAAGCAGAGAATGGGCTTAGATCCTTCCAGCTTTTAGCTGGCTATGGCAAGGGGCAAACAAATAAGTAAAATAGGGTCCGCTGGAAACAGGTAGCAACTTATTGGTATGCAAGGGGATTTCTTCATTTGCATTATGTTCCCACAGAACTGGTGGCTGGTACTGTTAGCTGGGAGGAGCTTTCAGCTGTACAGAGCCTGCATCAGCTCCACCCCTTGATAGAGGGGAAAGTATTTTTCGGTACGTTTCCATAAACTGAGTCCTGGTGTCGGCTGAAATGGTTCTTAATTTAGATTTGTAATGACCAGCTTTTGAGGCAGCAAGGTATGTTGTATTTGCGAGGTTTGACCATGAAGCTGTAAGCTCCATAAGTGAGCACAGAATTTAAAAAAAAAATATCAGTCTGCTAAGGCTATGATTTTGGCTGAACTGAAGAGCTACTTGTTGTTCTTTGGAGCTGTTTGCCTTAGGAGGGTTGAGCAGTGGGGCTGGGATGAAATATTGAAATTACAGCAGAATGAGAAGTTCTAGAGGGAAGTCAGGCATATGCTGAACTATTGCTTCTGATAATCTAGGAAGATAAATGGTTTATTAGCTAATTTTAAATAACGATAGAGTGATACCTGAAGCAATTACTGGCAAAGAATTATAACCAACAGTCACTGAGTCACCTGTGCTCTCTTTCAGTAATGCAGTGACTCGTGGACAAACAAAAATGTATTTATTTAATCCAACATTGGCTTTTTATTGCTGGGTTTGGGGTTTGGTTTTTTTGTTGTAGCTTCCCAGTCCCCAATCACAATATTTGCCTTCTGCCTCTTTTACACCTAGGTGGTACATGCCAGAGCCCTGCTCTTCCAGCCCTAGTGCGTCCTCCTGCTCCACCTTTGCAGCCGTCGCTGGATATTAAACCATTTCTTCCGTTTCCACTGGATACTGCCGCAGCAGTCAATCTCTTCCCCAACTTCAATGCAGTAAGTACCCTCCTGACAGTTGCTGTCCACTTCGGTGAGCCAGAGTTTCCGAGGAAGACTCAAGAGGGCACAAAGTAGAATTTTATTTACTCAATTAAACCTGGAATATTCTCTCCCTTACTGAGGGCCAAATAGCTCTTTCAGACACACCAGTAGGCCGTAAATTAAAGCTTAGCTGAGTGTTAGCCAGAAGTAATGTAGGAGGAAAAAATTATATGATCCCAAATGTCATGCAATAAAGTTGCAGGCCGTATTCAGTCCCAGGACTTGTGAGTTTCTCACTGATTTAAGATGTTCAGAGTTTCACTAGCCTGTGGTTCCCTGCAACTCTGAGTTGTATTCTGTCTCCAGTAGGCTTCCTGAGAAACACCTCAAATTTGCAAATTGTAGTGGCTACAAAAGATAAAACTCTCAGGCAATTAAAATAAGAATGAGATCAGCATGAGCTGATATATAAGCTATTCATTGGCAAACAACCCAGTGTATTTTTTTCAGGCTAGGTTTTTTTTTATTTCTCACACCTTAGGCTAAAACAGGTTAGATTTCTGCTTAATTTTTTTTTTTTTTTTACTTAGTCATGCTATCTGTGATTATAGAAATCTTATTCTTTCTTAGATATTTTCATTATATTACTGACATATGTCATGAATGTTTCAATTTTCCAGTTTCTGGATGAGATATTTAATGCTGTAAAAGTATAAAAAGTCTAAATTGGTTTTATGTTAATTTTGACTTTATAGAATTATGCCCCTATTTAATTTGAATGTACTCTATGAAGTTCTTTTCCTTATTTACATATACTAGATACAGAAAAAAAAAAAATTAAGAATGTGCGTGCTTACCTACTTTGAGAGACACAGAGAGGGGTGGAAATTACCATGCTAAAACAATTCTAATTAACATGCAAAAATCTTAATTACAATAATTAAGAGTAGTAAAAGAAACATGCCCATTCTAGAAGCAATTTGTAGTAATCAATAGCAAATTTCCATAATTAAATGCTCATTTATTTACCTTTTATGCATGTTCATTTTGCTTTAAAGTAATTAAAATGAACTATTTGTCAAAAATATTTATTTATGGGGTCTTAAATTCAAGCAATTCGATGCATTAGTAGGGATCAGAGAAGCTGTAAGCTGCAAGTCTTAAAATGCTGAAAAACGATACGTCAAAGAATTCTTATTACAAAGAAACTTTTTCAAATTTTAAAATGTATGTGCACAAGCAGTGAAGTTATTTAAAGTCCTGTTTTTAACCAAGTTACTGATAACTTGTAATGAAATGGATAAAACACTAGACTTGTTTAGTATGCTTTAGGGTTTTTTTCTTGCCAGTTTTGGTTTGTGATTGTTGTTTGTATTCAATACAACAGGCCAGCTTTGTCTAGCTGTGCATAATTCAAATGCAATTTTAAAGAGGACTTTTAATAAATAATTGGTAATCTTGTGTTGTTCCATAAATCTGCAGTTTCTTTTTTTCTTGAAGGAAAAGTCTCAAAGACTGATATCATATGGTAATTATCTTGAGGGAGAGGTAGGGGAAGACGTGCTTATGTTAATTTGAAAACAAGAAAGTAAAAAGACTCCAATGAAAAACCTATTACTCCCAAACATCATCTGAGCTTTGTACATTGTTTGATATAAGCACTGTAGTTGATATAAGCACTGTAGTTGGACTTCAGGCTCCTCGTCAGTTTTTCGGGGAACTGAGCCTAGGTTTCAAGAGTGAGATTAGCAGCCCTTTTTAACTGCACTGTGAAGTTTGTTCCCATGCAGAGTACTGCTTCCTGTGATGTGTGGCTGTCTGCCAAGTCTACCTTTGCTGAATATGCCAGTCCCAAGTGTGAGGACGCTGTCATCTGAGCTGCTGTCACCTGACTTGCTGCTCATCATCTTTGCTTGGCAACATGACCTTTGCCTTTTCATCATGTGTGCTGACATGCAGCAGCATCATCATCAGTGTTCCCATTTTCATTCTGAACAGTACATTATTGAACGCTGCTATGTTTAGCTCGTGTGCCAGAGCTGGTTAATGGTATCCTCCAAGCATGTAGGCTAGCTGAGAAGTTTTGCATATTAACAGAAATTCTTTCCAAGCTGACGAATCTTGTGGGGACACATCAACTGCTGCTGAATGTTATCAGCTTAAGGAGAAGGTAACCCACAAGTAACTTTAGGCCTTAAACACGATGTCTGACAAGAGCTTTAAACATGTGAATGTGGGACAGAAGACAAAATGTTTAATAAAAATTTATCTTCATAAATATACGCGCTCGTGAATGGTTGTAGCTGTTGATAATGCTTTATATTCTTTGACACTCCTGTGCAGTGTCAATGGAGAAGCATTTTCATTCTGTGGCTTAGCTAAGGTCAAGAAGGTGGTGGGTGAAATACCCAGAACTCTGAACACCTGAACTGGACATTCTCTCAAGAAATTCACTTCACCCTTGATTGAGATTTCAAGGTCATAGATTGTGTTTTAGGAAATGGATTTCTAAAGACCTCTTAACCCTCATACAATGTCACAGGAACTAATGAGTTTGGCAGCATGTCCAAGTTATTTCCAAAACACTAGAAGGAAGTCAAAAATTTTGGCCATTTACTTTTCAACATCCTTTACTTGAGAAGACTCTGATCAAGGAGAAACTTGGGTAAAAATTCAGTCACATTTCAGAGAAAAGAAGTGATCTCTGGCTATAGCAATCCTAACTCAACTTGGAAGTTTGCATAGGCATCTGAGCTAATCAGCCTAAATTTATTCACAAAATTTAGTGGAGAAAAACGAGCAATTTCTCCACTTTTTTAAACGGAGAAAAATACACAAAGATAAGTATCAAAGCAGGCTCCTTATATGTCTCTATTTTGGCATGAAGTGAACTTTGAAAGTTCCCATTCATCTTTGCTGACTGTAATGAAGTACTGTCTCAGCTGCATCTACATTTGGTTAGATGAATCCTATATTATAGGACAGGTCATAAGCTCTTCACAGCTGATATATTAAATTCCACTCAAAAATTAGATGACAGAAGTGCTGACACTGTATTGTATATTTACAGAGGAATGCTCCCATTTATCAAGCAGTTATGCTTCTAATTTTATCTAAAGATACTCTTAAGGGAATTTGAGGATTCAGATGAACTGGATAGAGGTGTTAGGAGAGGTGAAAGCAAAACTAGTTTACTGATGGAGAATCTTATGAATTCACAAAACCAAACACTGATCGGAGTACCACAAATAATAGTAACAGTAAGATGTATTTTTTAGCATTCTTTCACTCTCAGTCTATTACAAACATAAGCCTGCTTTCTTTGTTACTGATGATTTTGGTCTAAAGCTAGTTGAGTTTTTGTTGGCCACCTCTGAGGAAAATGTTCAGCATTGATTTCTCTGAAGGCAAAACTTTCATCAGTGCAGAGACTAGAAGAGATAACATGGGGAGGTGCAAACCTTTATCAGTAATGACTGGAGTAATAACACCAAAGAGAGGAAAAAGTGAGTAACCTGAGAAATGCAAGAAAGATAACATGAACCTTTGAACCATTCAATTTCTGGAGGAACATTTTCTATTTATAAGAGAAAGCTTAAAGCAAACATACCAATTAACAATCTGGTTAGCTGAACATTTGTAGGTGCTGAGCTCTTAATTGTGAAGCAAATGGGTACCCTCAAGTCGTATAAAAAAAAGAAATTTTAATAACACAGCTGTTTGAACTGAAAACAGCCCACTGATGCAGACCCTGAAGAATCACAAGTTCATTGCAAGTTTATCTGATATAAAGAGATGAATCAAGTGAATAGGATTTAAATGGCTAAATTTTGTGAATGAAAAAAACTCATACTACAAGCAATGCTCATGTAACTTTTTGATATATGATTTGAAGATTGTCAGAGAAATAGAAAAATAATTAAACTGTCTATTCTGAAAAATTTTTGAGATAATTTAGCAAACATTTGGTATACTTCTGCATTTTCATCTGCAGAGTGAGACACTTTAAGTCTGCATGCTTCTACGAACTAGTTCTTACAGACACAAACCTTTAGCAGTTGTACTGAGTATGTGTTGGTTCATGAGAACATGTGAAAGTGCATGTGTGGTGTTTCTGTTCATGAGTCAATGGTTGGTTGCAGATAAATTCACACAGAATCAAAGTCTAGAAGTTGCTTAACTTTAGGAAAATACTGATAGGAGTCCCTGAACTAAGACAAAAATGCTTTGCTTTTGACATCAGTGTCAGCCTTAAGTGACACTCCCACACAATAAAAACCAAACTCAGGGGTTTTTTTTAATACATTATAGTCTCCAAAGTCCATCATCCTCAAATCACAGATGCATCAGAAAACAGGCTTTGCTTATTTCTGAAGCTATCAGAATTATGTATTTCAACCTCTTGAGAGACAGATTTTAAAGTTTACACAGCTGGGACATTTGCCATTACTAGGTGGAAAAGTCAGACAGTGCATTGCACTTGTTTTTATTCTTTGAAGAATATGCTAACCATTTTCCTGCAAAATTTCTAAAAAATATTATTTCACTCTTTGTACACTATAGTATGAGTATAATCTGTGGTAGAAAATGTTCACAATGTTGAAGATATAAGTAAATGCTTGTAAGGAGAAATAGGGATGTTGCTGGAAAACACCCATCCTAACTCCAAACTAAAGCCTGATCTCCCCTTTTTGCCAGTGGAAAGTTTTTCAAAGAAGCACCCTTTGGAAAGAAACACGATTAGTGTTGACTAGAGACCTGTGACTTGGAAGAGCAGCCGCGATGTCAGATCCGTATTAAACGTAGATGGAAAATAAACTATTATTCCAGAGACCTATCTTTCTTGCAATCCATCTCTAATAATAATTGTCCAGCCCCCTTGATTTCCCCTGTTTGCTTGTTCTATGCCAATAGGCCCAGATGCAGTAATTTCTGGCTTCGTGTTCACCTTCCCTTGGTACAGGTTTGCCATGTGGGAAAGGAGGAGGTAACAGTGGCTGTTGCCCATGGATTACGAGTCCAGCAGCACCTTGGGTGAGGGTGCCAGTGTACCTTGCTCCTTTGAACAAGCACATCAGCCTTTGCAACACCCTATAAGCTTCCAGGAAGCAAAAAGGCTGCTCTCTGTATTTATAGAGGCGAGGCTTGTGTTTGTAGGTATCAGTAGTGGGCAATTACAGCTGGCTTGTTTCTCTGGGAGCTGCTTTCCTCCCTGCACTGGTCTCGTTGTGGGACTCTGCCTGGTCTGCTGATAACCGCCGAGCTAGCTCGTACAGAGCGTAACTTCGTGGGTGTTTGGGAAATGAAGTCTTGTCCTTTTGTGGCCAGGCAACTGATAGAAATGGGCAATGTAGAAAACCTGCTTGCTGATGAGTATTTCTGGGAAGGGTTATGCCAGGAAATGTGGAGAAAAACCTGTCACAAAGCTGCCAGAAGGCATTTTAAAAATCTTTTCCTTAGGCTCTTGTCCTGGGTAGGTTTTTTTATCTAGAAGAGAGATATGTGCTGCAGAAACGATGTGCCAATTTTCTGGATGTTATGAATAAGATGTACCTTTTGATAGTGAAGAGTGGAGGAGGAATCTGAAATGCGTGTTAGTTTTTCTAATCATTAGCAGCCTGAAATTTACAAAATAAACCCTCGAATTTTTGGTATGTCTGCATAGTGGTTTTGGTTTATGTTTTCTGACTTAATTGAGCAGAGGAGCATAACGAGACTATTTTTCCTCATCATATAAAATCCTTTAAGGTTCAGTAGTGATGACATGCTGTCAAAATGCTTTGTTTTCAGAAGAGGATAGTCAGGGGACAACACAGCGGCCTCAGTTTCATGTGAATCAAAATGGAATACTGCTTATATAGAAGAACTTGGCAGGAAAAATATAGTCCTTGCTGATTTTTAATGTTATTTCCATGAGAAGGATGTTTATCAGGTGGAGAACTGTTCTGCACCAAATTGTTAATTTGTCAGACAAACAGAGGGGATTATTGCTTCTGGGGATATTCCTTGCATGGCTGCTCATTTACAGGTGTCTAGAAACAGGGGGTTTGGCTTGGTCTTTTCCTTTCCATAGTACTGCAATTGAGCTGTAAGACAGCTATACTCTTCTTTATGGTCTATACTGCTATTTAGCTGAATATTTTTCAAAATAGGGAAGTATACAAAAATAATTTTTGGCTCAGGAATTCTTTACTATAATAACATTTTCATCACTGGTCAGGATATTTAATTAAGAAGTCTGCAGGGGAAGAAGATGGATTAGGGAATGAGCAAACACACACACACAAAAAAAAATCCTGGCAATTCAGATGTTTTTGTTTGGTGCTTGCAAAACAGGAGTGAATCAACATTGGTATGAAATGTTCAATTATTTGAATTGGCCAGATTTATTTGCTGTACATTTAAATCCTTAATCTACACCCTGGGCTCTGTTTGAAATAACAGTAAAGCTCTGATTCTCTCATGCAGAGGAAATGTTCAGAGCTCAGGACACATGGTGAAATTAAGCTCTTTTGTCTTTTTCCAGTTTTGAGTAAGCTTAGAGTGGATCCAGATCTCCAGGAATGTTCTGTCTCCCTGTTCTTATGTATGGTCTATGCTCTATGTGACAGGCAGGGAACAGAGCTCGTGCTCTGACTTTGTATAAATGAGTGTTTCTGCAACCCTCAGGTAAGCTCCCCGTGGTTGCTTGTGATTGCGTGGCTGTTATTTTCCCTTGCGCTGCAAAACAACTGGGGAGTAGTGTCTCAGCTCTGTAGCAGCTGTCTTCAGGATGATTGCTATTATTTTCTTTGGATATGATGCATTGTTAAGGAGCATCCTACTAAATCCATCCTTAATCCCTTTGCACCTTCTTCTAAAAGTGTTTGGCCTCTGCTTGCAACTAGTAGCTGGTACTCCTCCAAACTCCTTCAAACTTCAAGCATCAACAAAAGTTTTCTTTCTTGTTACCTTATATGTTAGCAGAATTTCTAGCCCTCTTTTTGGAATCGCCTGCATTTGGCCCATGTGAATTGAAATTGCCAAATTGATATGTGAAATTACCTATTGCAATTATTTTAATTCCTTTTGTTGGGCCCATGTGAACCTCATGAAGTTCAACAAGGCTAAGTGCAAGGTCCTGTACATATGTCAGGGCAGTTGCCAGTATTGGTACAGACTGGGTGATGAATTGATTGAGAGCAGCCCTGAGGAGAAGGACTCCAGGTACTGGTGGATGAAAAATAGGACATGAGCTAGCAATGTGTACTTGCAGACCTGAAAGCCAAGCATATCCTGGGCTGCATCAAAAGCAGTATGGCCAGCAGGTCGAGGGAGGTGATTCTTACCATCTACTCTGCTCTCATGAGACCCCATCTGCAGTACTGCGTGTTGTTCTGAGGTCCCCAATAAAAGAAAGATGTGGAGCTGTTTTAGCAGGTCCAGAGGAGGGCCATAAAAAGGATCAGAGGACTGTAACACCTCTTCTGTGAAGAAATACTGAGAACAGCCTAGAGAAGAGAAGGCTCTGGGACTACCTTGTTGTGGCCTTTCAGTACTTAAAGGGCCCTATGACAAAAATGAAGAGAGGTTTTTTACAAGGGCCTGTAGTGACAGGGCAATGTTTTTAAACTGAAAGCAAGTAGGTTTAGATTGGAAGAAAAAATACTTCTTTAATTACGGGGTTAGTGAGACACTGGAATAGGTTGTCCAGGGAAGTTGTGGATGCCCCATCATTGAAAGCATTCAAGCTTAGGTTGGATGGGGCTTGGAACAACCTAATCTGGTGAAAGTTGTCCCTGCCCATAGCAGGGGTGTTGGATGATATTTAAAGGTCCCTTCCGACCCAAGCCATTCCCTGATTCTCACAATTTAATTGAACAGTTTTAGGCTTATGTTCCATTTAGGGAACTAGCAGTCTCCTGTGCTTGTGATGGGCAGCTGTCACCTCCTGCCATGCAAAATAAACCAGTCTTGAGAGCTTAGAAGAGTTTGCTCATGGGTACAAATGGGTAGATATAATAAAATTTTAAAAAAAGAAAATCCATTAGCAAGTTTTATTTTTATTTAAATTAAATTTGTATCAAGGATGCTCCAACCTTTTGTGATTTCTTTCTGTAGAAATTCAGGTTTCTAGGTTGGATGTTCTCCTGGGGAAGCAAATGTTAAGATTATCTTAAAATAGCCTAAGTGTGTGTCATTTCACCTTGCTGAACATTGTACCTATCCTTGAATTCATCTCTGTAACTGTAACGTGGATGCAAATTATGAACCATACCTGTTTCCTCGCTGCTGTCCAGTTTTTGGAATCCAGTGTGTGCCTTTGGTAAATCTCTTTTGATTTATCCAAAAGGCTTATTTCCTGTACGTGTTTAATAGCATCACCTGTGTTTGGCCTTCTCCAGCTACTATCTCTGTCGGCATTCAGCTCTGTGGCCCCATTCAAGGTCCTTGTGGATGTCTCAATGCTGGTGGTCATTTGGTGGTTGCTGCCTGCAGACTGTTTTTACCTTGTTAGTGCAGGCAAGATGATGTTCTTTGCTCAGGCATACAGAATATAGCACATGCACTTCATCATCTGTTTGATAGCTCACAGTTTCTTCAGGAATTTTCTGGCCATATATCACTCTCTGGTCACTCAGCACCTAGCACCTGAAGAACAGATGTTTGTGCTCTCTGTTCAGCCATGTGAGAATGAGTGGACTTCTGGCTAGTCTCTAGCAGTTCTCATGTCCATAACTAACTGAAAAGGTCTGAGGCAGAAGCACTCTGTTTGTACAAGCTTGTGACTACTCAATTATCTAACTGTCCATACAGTAGGTTATGGTGCATAAACTTGAAGGTGTTTTCCTGTGCAGTGCTGTTGGCTGGAAATGATCTTTGGAAAAGGGCCGCACATA
The DNA here is from genome assembly GCA_013400835.1 of Zapornia atra. NCBI lineage: Eukaryota > Metazoa > Chordata > Aves > Gruiformes > Rallidae > Zapornia > Zapornia atra. The sequence goes on from VZTU01033566.1 coordinate 15,412, forward strand.
CCTAGAAATTACATACATCAACCTTTGTTTTCTGTATCGGGTTGGTTGGGGGTTTTTTAATATATTTACCTAAGTGTTTTCCTTTCAGTATTAAAACAATCGATCGGATCTAATTATCTCACATGCTTGTTTGTTTAACTGATGAGTAGTAATAGTGGAAGAATAGACTTTCTGAGTTAGCTCATGTTGCCCTTCATGTTTCTAGAGGGCTCTGCACAGAGGGCTGGCAGATAACTTGCTGTTGGAAAGTCATATTATCAAGGCAAAGGCAATAGCACATCCTTTACTGGGGACCGAGAACCCCTCAGGCTTTTGCTTTGCACGCAAGTCATTCTTATAAAGGAAATTAAATGAAGTGCTCTTCAGATTTGTCAAGTCTTGATGAGTGGAATTACTTAAAACTAAATTTTATAAAGCATTTTATAAAGCATTTTAAATAATGTTTTAATCAGTTGATGTTTACACCCTTTGTCTTAATAGCACTCAGATGAAAAAGATCGATGATTATTTTATTCTGCAAAGACTATAAAACTTTAATGGGTTGCATAATAAGTATAACTCATAAAATCTACAGTTTAAATATGGATGGTTATTAACCTGTTTTTAAAAAGCTGCAATTAAAGTGAAAAGGAATTACTTAAAGCAATGATTTGATTGCTGTAGTCTGAGGAGGAGAAAGAGTGATAAAATTCTAAAATCAGTATTATTTCTGTTGATGAGACAGACATTTGGAAAGATTTAAAATAAAGCATGAGTCTTTCTTAGCTTTAGGCATATTTGTGTTCCAAACCTAGCTGAATAACTATTTATTGAATATTTTTGTACAACCTGCAGTTTGTTCTTGGGAATTTCAAAGATAACTGTTGAAAAAAGCAGGAGTTTGCATGACAGGTAATTTTGCACACAGTAAATACATTCCTAAGCACAATTACCTCGTTAATTGCTTATTGCATGCAGTGACAGTGCTGCTGTTATTCAAGAAAGTCTCCTAAAACACACTCACTTTTATCCTTTATGGTAAAGAAAAGATTTGGGGCTCTTTCTTTCCCACTCTTTTTAGTCACAGTAGTTTAGGCTGGTAAATAGCAAGAGCTAAAGAACTCATTTATCTGGAGTCATTGTATGATGCACTCTCTAAAGAAATATTTCTATAATCTCCATATCCTGTCTAATTTATTTTAGCCTTACAATTTTTTTGATAAGGGAAGAAAATCCCCAAAGATTCTATGTTGGATTTATACAGTAGAATTGGATATAGAACTCCGGATTCTCATGCAACTACTGTTTTTCCTGGCATCTTTCCTTTGGCTCTACTGCATGTGTAAAGTAATACTGTGTAAATACCCATACAGATTAAATTAATAATCAAAATAATTCATTAAAATAGAATAAATGCTCACATATCTCAGGAAATCAATGTTTTTCTTTTAAATACACTGGTTTATATAAAATAGATTAGTATAAAATTCTTACTATTTAAAAGAATACCAATCAGCATTTCTCTGTGAAACATTGCATTTTGTCCAGAATTAAAATGCTTTGTGACGTCACAAGTAAAATCTTTTGGATTGCACATTGCACTTACGTATTATTTTTATCAGAAAGAAGAAAAAAAATATAAATCCTATAGTTTCCTTGAAAGAATAAAAAATAAATAAATCATATTTCCTTACACAACAAGAGCAATCATGTTTAGAATGAAATATAAAAGCTGTCTTGTCACTGTAGAAGGATAAATAGTCTATCACTGAGTGGAAATTGGAGATTAAAAAAAAATACATATATAAGATAGAGACATTCATAATTACAGTCAGAGGTGGTGTAAAGCCTTCTGGAAAGCTGACCCACAGAAGTTTCTTTCAGTGTTTGCAGCTGCAAAATTGATGGGTTGTTTGAATGGCAGAGAGAGAGATCCTCACAAATGGAGGGCATGGCAAGCGTTCCTGCACTTGAAGGGGAATATTTGGATAAAATTGTAAGCAAGTGGTATTAGTTTAAATTACTCTGGAACCTTCCTTTTTTTTCCTGCACAGTTTACACTAGGCCTATCTGTAGTCTACCACATTTGTTACAAATCTAGGGAAGTTTACAAAGATGCTAGTTTGGATTCTGGGAAATAGTATGGGCTGATTATCAGGGTTGGTTGTTCTTGAGCTAATCATCCCTCCACTGTCAGAAAAGTCAAGTAGCTGATGTGACGTACCTATGCATCTTTAGTTTCAACAGGTAGGGCAGGTACAGTACCCGAGTGTGGTGTGATGAGATTATAACAGGTTAACAAAAAACGGGACCAGGCCAAAGCATTATCTGTTCCTGCAGCCTTTCTCTGAAAACTAAAGGAAGAACAGAACATTGGATGACACATATAGCAAAGCTTGCCAGACAATGCCTCCAGTAAGGTATATTTTAGGAAGTTCTTGAGCTAAATGTGTTGTCTTGGCATGTGATAGCCCTCCATGAGGTAACATGCTGAACTAGATGGAATCAGCAGGAGAGTCTGTTTGTTGTAACTACTGATGAGGTAATTTGAGTTTCCTTATTTCCTTCTCCAGACGGTGTCTAAGATATCCAGGCAGGGACATACATAGGAAAATTTCCTTGGGCAACCTAAGTATTAGGAAGAGATGGGAGTATATGAACTATGGCTTGCTATAAACAGTAGAAGTCTATGGACTGCTTTTAAGGTACTATGCTTGTGGGAGCTGGAAGTGGAGGAAGAAATGTCCATCACATTACTCATGTTTTCTGTTTGAAATATACTGATTTGCTAATGGATCCAACCCATTACATTATTGGTGTTGCTAGGACTCAGATGACAGAGGTAAATTACAGGGGTGATGCCAATGTTAATTATAGCAATACCCTCCCAAACAGCACTATCAGCTCTGGGAAGCAGCAAAAGCTATTGTTGGCGTTGAGAGGTAACATGAGAGAGTGGTGTCTGGGCTAGGAGCGGCGGTGTGGAGACTGCCAGTGAAAGGATTGGAAAATACTGGATATATGGTCTTGAGATTGGAACAGAGGTGGGAAGAAGAGCAGAAGGTTTTCAAGAAGAGAGGCTTAGAAATATCTGAGAACAGGTAACTAAAAGATGTGCTTGCTTTGCACACACGCACACAAAAAAGTAATGATGGAAACATTGCAAAGCAAGTTAAAGTATCCAGTTTCCACTTAAAAAATCCTTAATGTCTCTGTTCCTGGCAGGAACAGTTTCTTTCCTTTATAGTTACATGCTTTTCCCAGGAAATTAATATCTCCTGAAACTTTTTGAAGCAAGTTTGTTCCCTCTAAATCTATCTTACTTGCTTTCATTTTACAGGAGCTGTATCTGCTTGAAACCTAATTATGTTTTTCATTCTAAATTTGAAAGAAAAGAGAAATTACCTTTATAATTATGAAAATATGTCTGGAATTAAAACAAGCACAGAAGTAAAGAGTCCATGCTTCTGAAATCAGAGAAAATCCTTCTTGAAGAACAACCCCTCAGATGCTGTAAAATGTCATAGCTCCACAGCTGTTCATTCTCTGTTCCTCAGTAAGGATTCCCCGATGAAAGGGAATTGTTCTTAAATTTCTGTGCACAAAGAGGATAGCGTATATTTTTTGTCTTAAGTGCCTTTCTTTTCCATTAAGCAAAGTAATAAATAAACCTAAAGTCTACCTCAGCAAATACTGTGTATGGGAGTCTCCTCTGTAGTGCCATCAAAAATATCTCCTCTGTCTTCTAACAGGCTGTTTATAGAATGTGAAGAAATGTCTGTTTCAAAATACACCAAATTGCACAAAACGTATGGATCTGAAGATTATGTTTTATTTGATTTGCTAGAACCCCGACATTCATTTGATTGGGAAAAGTTGTGTTTCATTTGGAATTATGTCCTGTAGCTATTTCTTCACAAACCACTGCAACTTTTTAAAAGTCCTTCAATTTCTTTTTTAGAAGCTGCTGTGATATGGCAAGAGATTTGGCACACAAATTGATGCTGACCCTGAGGGTAAATAGTTGTCTCTGTGAGATGCTAAATTTAGTGTCCCTTGAGCAGCTCAGGTGAAAGTACAAAAAAACACAATTCAGTGGTTAATGTAATTTGTACTACAAGGGAAGTATTAACTTTGCATGTAAATAAGTAAAAGAAGGAAGTGATAATTTTGATAAAATTAAAACTTTCTTGTCTTCTAGTTTAATGAGAAGACAGAACCTAATTGACTGAGAACTTAAAAATACAGACTATGCAACCTCTAAAATCTTTTAGAATTATCATCCTTACTCAGTTCTGTAGTAATTTGATTCATATCTCTGCTTCATAGCAGTTGGACTCATAGTAAAACACTAATATTTTACCTGCATTTCTTAAAGCAGCATTTGTGTGGACCACAATGCTGAATACACAAGGAGAATGGTTATGAAGAACAACTTCAAGTTCAGTAATTAAACATCTTAAACATTTGTTGAGCTTTCCAGTAAGACACAAGATTAATCAGTAGAAAAAAAAAAAGCCACTGGATACTGCAATAATGTATTATTTAGTGTATAACTTCTGTTAAATAAGAGGAGGATTAACAATCATCTGCTTTGGTCTTTAGCTATCACTAACAATGTTTAAGTCGTCAACCTATGCAGGGATTTAAGATTATTATATGATCATCAGGGTTTTTAGATGACTACAACTGGTGACAAGCATGCATTATTCCAGGCATTTGACCTATGCAAAGAACTTACTGTCTTGCTAGGTTTTTTGTCACAAAACAATATTAAAAAAAATGGCAATTGCAGTTATTTATTCCTGGCTGTTCATAGTAGAAAATGAGAGAGAAGCATCAAGTCTTCAACAACATTATGTTAAGGAAGCACATTCTGGCTGATGGAGATGAGTCTTAAAGAGATTGGCTTTTTTTTTTTTTTTTTTTAATAAAAGTTGCCAGTCTTACAGGTAGCACCATTCAGGTTGGTTTTTAATTTCTCTGAATTCTGCATGGCATCAGGAGCTTGTGGGGAGTCATTACAAGCTTGGAAATTAATGTGGATGCTGTTTGTAGCCAGCCAAAAACTCCAGATGATAAGAAATGCATTGGTTTTGGTTTTTCTCCTCATGTTTGAGATTGAAGTAGCCTCTTTGATGTTTTTCTTCCTCAAGCCAGAAATACTGCAGCACATAGAACAAAAGAAAACCTGTTCAGGTCCGTCTAATGAGTTTGAACCTCAAAGGTTCAAGTTGAAATTACATTCTTTTAAAACACATCCTTAGGCCATATTTTCTTTCATCTCATTTATCCATCCTTAATTTTTCACAACAAATGTCATTTCTGAGTAACTTTAATTTGGCTATGCCATCCATCTGTTTTGTTATAATGTAATCACTACCAGCCCCTCTTTTACTTCCACTCATTCAAATGGTTGCTAGCTGGAGCTTCCTTTTAAATCTCCATCCAGACTTTTCTTAAATAAATATTGCTAAAATATGAATAGGCTACCTTCCATTCAAATAGATAAATGGCAGCATGAGACAGTCTGCTTAGACTGCGGTTGTGATCCAGTAACCTCTAAAATTGTAATTCCAAACAGATTACTGACCAGGTCTGTGCCTGTTGGTCTTTTGTTTAATTTTCAGTTGAGTCCCTCATTTGGAACAAGTCCAGCATGCTTCTTCACCCTTTGGCATGAACAACCTAAGCAGGTTGGTAGATATTGGTAACTTCAGCAAAACGGGTCTTGACTAGTTTTGCAGATTGCTCATCCCCATTAGCTAACGACGATTCCCAGGGGCAAGTCAAGCTGCTTCTGATTTTGGGAAAGTAGTTTTTCCCTTTTAGTGCTCTGATTTCCTTCCCATTTGTGTAACAGGGAGTGATAGTGCATTCATGCCCTTGAGGCTCTGTTCTCATCCTCTGGTTGATATTTTGAAAATAAAGCTAATATTCACAGAAGGCTTGGAAAATGTGCCTGAAGAGTCCTACAAGTCATAGAGGTTTACAGATATCTACCCTGGTAAAGGTTGTATACTTCTGAGTTCCATCCCACTCTGATGTTTATCAGTGTTGGCTTATCAGCATTTGTCAGTGAAAACTGCTTGATACCATCACCTAATTTCTGTTTTCATTTGAATATCTATCACAGTTATGCTTAAGGCAAAATTAAGCCTTAATACTTAAAGGCTTCTTTTTTTTTTTCCTCTTTCATGATTTAAAAAAAATAATAATTATTAGATGTATGTCCTACTGTTTGATCCGCACCAGGACCGTCTCATCAAGCTAGCTCTAGATAAGCACAGGAAAATATTGCATAAAAGTAAACAATTTAGATTTTTTGAAAAGTGTGTATGAAATTATTTACTGCATGAGTTCTTGTGACGTTGAAGAGTTCTCCCCCTTTCCTATACCTTTCACCTCAATGTATTCCTCAGAAGCATACAGGTATAACTACTGAGCTTTTCTTAACTTAGTATTCATATCTGATTTTTATATTGTCATCACTGTCTGCTGGCTCTTCCTTAGGTACATGGTTAATTAAAAGAACTATTTTGAATATATCCAGTTTTGGCCTTCTAATCAATCTTAAGGAACTGATTTAAATAAAGAATGCAAATGAGTGTATTTGATCTATGAAGAGCAATGGCT
>VZTU01033570.1:0-18443 GCA_013400835.1 Zapornia atra
TCCAGGAGATCCCTGTCCTTTTATACCATTTTGACCCAGATAAGGATTTAATTTGAAGAGCTCACTTCCTCAGAGATACTTCAAAACCTGAAAGGCCCTACTGGAATGCAATCGTGGTATCTGCCTGTAATGATCTGAACAGACACCTGGATTAGCAATGCTTTGTTAGTATTATGGATCTCTTGCCACGTGGTTTAAATACAAATACTTCAGGTGATGAATAGCTCATGAATCCTTCATGCTCCTTTCCAAGTCTGCTGTTCAGAGTCTGCATTGTGCAAGTGGTGTGCTGCGGAAGTTTTTTGTTGCCAGTTCTCTTCCCCAACTTACAGACCACAAAATCTGGAGGCTGCTTTCAGAAAAAGTACATCTACCTGCAGGCTGTGAATACTCCTGCCAGCACACGTGGGCATTTCCACTGCTTCCTCTTTCTACAGACAGATTCTCTGGGAAGTTAACGTGAGGCATTCCATATGGAGCCGACAGGGAAATTTGGGGGGGGGGGTTTAACAGACAAATGGAAATTATTATTTTCTTCATTCAGTTCCAATTAAAAATAGTATCACTTTGGCTCACACTAACACCACTGACTGGAAGGAAAATTGTAGTTCAAACTTCCAGCTCGCTAAGCTAGATAGATGCTGCTGCACTTATGGTATGTGTGATCACTGACTGTTCCTGCTAAAAGCCCATATGGGCTACAACAACTGTGCAAAGGCAGTGATGCTTTAGCCTCACTTCTTGTTATTAGCTTTGTTAAAAGTAGGGTGACCTTGAGAAACAAGAAGTATTGGCTGTCTAATGTCTATTTTCCCCTTATGCATGGTCTCTTCTCAGCTCCTCAGGTCCTTTTGCCTTTATAACCTGGATCCACACTGCTGCCAGCACCACTCACTTCCATGGCACCTTGCTGGCAAGCCCGCAGGCTGGCAGGACAACGGTGCTTTCTTTTACGAACAGAAATCCAAGCTTCATTCTGAAAAGGTACAAAACCAGGCCTGCTAAGCAGCGTTCAGCAGAGGTGTGGGCTGCCCTCAGACCTGGTTCCAGCTGCGGTGGGAGGGAAGCAGGCAGGGTGACCCAAGGGACAGCACTGGAGACATGCCTGCAGGCAGGGGGGACACGACATCACTTAACATACTGCCCCCCTCTGAAGTCAAAATGCCCTTTTGGCTGAGCATGGGACCTAAAGCTGAGCTCAGCAAAGACTTTCAGAAGAGACCAGGCCCAACCTCAGCTTGGGGCACAGCCAAGGAAGATCTGTGTCTGGGTGGTGGCACAGGTGTGCTACGCCTGGCACGTGAGCCTGCACACAAGTGCCTAGCTCCGAAGTGGGGACAGGACACCCGGCTAGGTGGAAGGTGAGGCTGAGCCAGCACGACGTGGGGCTGACCCACAACTTAAGGGCAGCGACTGAGTGGGCAGCCAGGGAGGACACACAGCTCTGGGCAGTGGGACTCAGCAGCCCTGGGCCTCCAACTCAGATAGGAACACATTCTGCTGTCACTCTTCACTGACTGACATAGCATCGCTTCTTTGCAAGTTCAGACACCAAGATATCCTTGCAAAATCCAATCCAAATGCACAAAACAGCTCCCTGACTTGTGCTTCTCTTATCATCTCCTTCAGATCAAGTTTAATTCATCAGCCCTTTCTCACAGCCCTCTAAATGACAGAAGTCTCATTATACAAAAGCAGCACGACCAAGCACCACACATCTTCACCAGTCTTTTCTGCACACACAGTGTCCTTTCTAAAGCAGCAGCATTAACAACCACTGCTATACCACACAGTCCTTTGGGAAACTCCACTACCTGCCAGTAAGAATCATTTCAAGTTACTTCTCAGGTGATCATCAAGTGTCTTTCACAGACATACATACAGCAGACAGCCTTCTTTTTCAAACTCAATTTCAAACATGTATTTTTTGTTGTTGTTTGCTTGATAGGTTCTATGGGTGTTGGTGAGAAGGTGTGAAATACTCTCTTCCATCACTTCCAAATTATTATAAAATCCAGTGCTTAAGTTATCCTTCCCCTTAATCCATTTTAATAAGTTTCAGATGCTTATTTTGTTTCTGTAATTCATCATTCATTACCTAAATCTCTTTCCTTGCTTTAGCAGACCCACTGGAATACACATGCCCAGAATACCTTAGGAACAATAATTACCACTGGTGCAAGTATAACCGCTTAAAGGCATTAAATTAGAATTAGTGGGTTTCTGAAACCCAAAGCACGTGCCAAGGCCAATTCACTCTCTGGAGAAAAAAAAAAAAGGTATAGGTAAGAAAGGAAGAGCAGCGTTGCTTTTGTGGCCATCCATTTCACGCCATCAGTTTCCCTGCAGAATTGGCAGAACCTGCTTTGGCAGGGGGGTTGGACTCGATCTGTTGAGGTCCCTTCCAACCCCTGCAATTCTGTGAAGTTTCTCACACTGTCTGTAGTGGAAGCTTTATATACAATGAACATGACGGTATCAGTCTACTGTGAGCCAGCACGTTTTTGTATCTAAAAACACACCAGTGAATGCCTGTCAGCAGAGTAAGCTCACCCGTGTGTTACCTCACAAGGAAGTTTAAACAGACGAGTGCATTACTCAGTGGGATGCTATTAATAAAGTAAGAGTCAATGTACTGTTCTCTGACAAAAGTGAGGAAGATTAGTCCCAAATATTTTACAGCTTACCCAAGACTTGCAACCAAAAAATTTGGCTGTGCGTGGTCTGGTCTCAGACTTCTTCAGAGGTGTCCTCAAGTGTCTAACAAAGCAGCTGCTTCTTCCTTCTCAGGCTCAACAGCTCGCTCATGGCCTCTCCCTGCCAGGGCTCCAGCACCTCCTCTCCAACCCTTATGTCCAAGCTTTCCATGCTCTCTTAATCCTATTTGGTAGAATCACAAAACATTTCTCACTCTGAGGGGCCTGGTGGTTGTTTGGCTTTTCAGATTGCTTTTTTAGTAGCTCTTATGCTGGCGGTACCCGGGGACACTGAGCTGGGAGGAAGTGTTGATCTGCCTGAGGGTAGGGAGGCTCTTCAGAGGGATCTGAACAGACTGGACCCATGGGCTGAGACCAATGGGATGAGGTTCAACAAGGCCAAGTGCAGAGTGCTGCACATGGGACATAACAACCCCATGCAGCACTACAGGCTGGGGGAGACTGGCTGGAGAGCTGTCAGGCAGAGAAGGACCTGGGGGATGATGGGTGACTGCAGGCTGAACATGTGCCAGCAGTGTGCCCAGGTGGCCAGGAAAGCCAATGGCATCCTGGCTTGAATCAAAATTCAAGGGGATGTGATTGTGCCCCTGTACTGGGCATTGGTGAGGCCGCACCTCGAGTGCTGGGTCCAGTTCTGTGCCCCTCACTGTAAGAAGGACATTGAGGTCCTGGAGCGAGTCCAGAGAAGGGCAGCCAGGCTGGGGAAGGGGCTGGAGGGCAAATCCTCTGAGGAGCAGCTGAGGGAGCTGGGGGGGTTCAGCCTGGAGAAGAGGAGGCTGAGGGGAGACCTTATCACTGCCTACAACTGCCTGAAGGGAGGTTGTGGAGAGGGGGGTGATGGTCTCTTCAGCCAGGGGACAGGAGACAGGACAAGGGGAAATGGCACTGAGCTGTGCCAGGGCAGGGGCAGATTGGATATTAGAAAAAAATGTTTCAATGCAAGAGTTGTCAGGGTCTGGCACAGGCTGCCCAGGGAGGGGGTTGAGTCACCTTCCCTGGATGTGTTAAAAAAATGGGTAGATGAGGTACTTAGGGATATGGTTTAGCTTAGGATGAGAATGGTTGGACTTGATGCTCTTCAAAGGTCTTTTCCAACCTTGTGTGATTCTGTGTGACTTTACAGAGATGTCAATATTTGGCTCTCCAGACGGTGCCACCAAAACAGAAATGCCATCAATCACCTTGAGCTGCCCTTCTTCTCACAGAGGCTCTTCACGCTGAAACAGAAGATTTGGCTCCATTCTGGCAGCTTGTATTTTGTTACGTTCTGGTCTTGAGTGCTGTTATCTTTATTATAGCGACTGTAAAACAGGATTAAAAAGATAGAACTATGCTTAAAAGCCTAATTTAAATAACACAAATTTAATAGGGAGCTATTAAAGGACAGCTAAAATAGAAACGTGCCCTTTAGCCCAAAACTCCATTTCAGCTGAACTCATGCTCTCTCCAGCATAACAGGAGGCCCATGCTAATCCTGTAAAAATGAACTTTAAGTTACACTTACTTATTAGTACTACTCATTATGATATACAAAAAAGGATATTTTAAGCTTAAATCTTTAAGCAAAAAATATTCCCACAGATACATTACTGCAATTCAACCTGCTTTGAAAATGACTCAAACTTTAAAAAGCCTTTATGTATCAGGACAGTCCTAATTCTTTGTGAGTTTTTCCATTTTAATACATGCTACTTTTCAGAAACTTCCTCTTGACTTTACTGAATTCTGAGGTAAGCAGCTTCTCAGAGAATTTACCACTCAGTAGGTGCTCTAGTTCATGTTAAATTAAGGCAAATAACACAGGTGATCTCATGATTAACATGACTTTTAGATACAAAGATCCCACCACCTACAATGTCTTAGGATAAAATTTCTTCCATAGAGCAGATGCTCAACTTGGAAACACAGCTTTAAAAGGCACCTTTGGCCCATGACAAAAACTAAGGTGAAAGTTTCACACGTTACTTGCTTTCCACGCAAAAAAATATGTCAGTAAGTGTTAACAGAAGCAAGAAAACTAAATAGGCTGAACTATAAAGGCCTTTATAAGGAATCAAATTAAGTGTATAAAAGTAGCTGTATAAAGTGACATAGGTAAGTGTACTCAACACTAGTATAAAATCCAGGAAGGTTCAGGTAAGACCAAAGGCCGTGCAGCCTCCTGACTGGAATTTTAAGAAAGATTTGGCCCAAAAAGCAAGGCTGCACATCAGGTCTGCAGAGGAAGAGTAGTCTATGAAATGCTTTTAAAAGGCTAGTAAAAGATGCAGTGCAGATAAAGCTGAGGTTCATGACACCAAGATAAGGGCCTAGTCTTGGTGGCGAACCCTCTGGGTTCACAGCCTTACAAGAGGCAGCTTGTTGTGAGAGACCAGAGATGCTATAGGCAGGGACACCCTCCACCAGCCCAAGATGCCCAAAGCCCCATCCAACCTGGCCTTGAACCCTGCCAGGGATTCAGGGGCAGCCACAGCTTCTCTGGGCAGCCTGTGCCAGGGCCTCACCACCCTCACGGGGAAGAGTTTCTTCCCAATATTTAATCTAAATCTCCAGTTTTGTAGTTTAAAGCCATTACTGGTGTAAAACTATAAGACTGGAAGGGGCCTCGAGATAAATTTAAGTCCATTTCCATGTGATAGAGGAAGACGTCTGGTTATTCTGTGTTACTCCAGACCCCACTGCCTGGCCATGTAATGGAGTGTAGGATTTCCCTATGGTCATTGTTACAAAGTCTTTTCAACCTATAACCTTCAGTGCTGCATGTTAAGCTCTGGTCTTTTTAAATGGACAGCAGAAGTTGTTCTCTTCAGCATGGGGAAATCAGGAAGGATGAGCCCAGGCAGCTAATGCTGGAGAAAAGCTCTGTGGAGAAGGACCTGGGGGTCCTGGTTGATGACAGGGTGGCCACGAGCCAGCAGTGTGCACTGGGGGCTAAGAGAGCCAATGGGATCCTGGGGGGGATCAGGAGGAGTGTGGCCAGCAGGTGACAGGAGGTGATCCTCCCCCTCTGCTCTGCCCTGGTCAGGCCCCACCTGGAGTGTTGTGTTCAGTGCTGGGCTCCCTGGGATAAAAAAGACAGGGATCTCCTGGAGAGAGTCCAGAGAAGAGCTACAAAGATGATGAAGGGCCTGGAGCATCTCCCCTGTGAGGAAAGGCTGAGTGAGCTGGGACTGTTCAGCCTGGAGAGAAGAAGACTCAGGGGGGACCTTATTAATGTCTATAAATATCTGAAGTGTGGGACACAGGGGGAAATGTCCAGCCCCTTTTCAGTGTCTGTGGGGACAGGACAAGGGGCAATGGCCTCAAGTTGGAGCACAGAAAGTTCCACACCAACATGGGGAAGAACTTTTCCCCAGTGAGGGTGAGGGAGCCCTGGGACAGGCTGCCCAGGGGGTGTGGAGTCTCCTTCTCTGGAGAGATTCCAGCCCCATCTGGACGCTGACCTGTGTGCCCTGTCCCAGGGACCCTGCTTTGGCAGGGGGGTTGTACCCAATGATCTCTGGAGGTGCCTTCCAACCCCTATGATTCTGTGATTCTATGTTTACTAACTCTTCTCTGATCCTTATCACAGGGTTTTACATCGCTGTGGCCTCACTGTCCAACTGGATGAGAATTTTCAGCTGCAAGTAGTTCAAAAGTCAGCTGCCAAGCCATCTTCCCAGGGCCACAGCACAAAGAGTGGGGCTGGCCTGGGAGCAGGGGTGATACTATAAACACCTTATGGGGTCCTGAGGGCACTCTAGGAAGTGCAGAGGTTCTTGGGACAGCCCTAGGATGCTTCCTTAGCTGAGAAGTGCCTGCAGGGTGCTTACAAGGGAGAGGCTCAGAATTTAGAGTTAGCTCCTTGCTGCTCTGAACTGAGCTGCAGCTCATGAGAGTGCAGGACAAACCTCACAATAACCAGCTCTTGGCAGGAATGGTGACCGCAACACTGGCGCCTATCAACTCTGCAGGGCTCAATGCTTCCACCACAGACAGAATTCCTCTCTTGTGTTTTCCATGAATGAAGTTTCTTGTCTTTCTGGTGCTTAGTAAATGCTGCTATGACTCTTCTCTTCCACAACAGTGTCTCTGCTGACAGCTAAGCTACCGGGCTGCGCTGTTTGGTGAACTGCCTGTTTGCTCTCTGTTGAGTGGTAGGTGGTGGAATCCCAGCCTGGTATGAGCAGATAGCACAGCAAGACTCTTACTGAGCATTTTGAAACACTTGAACACTCACATAGCTGAAACGACATGTCATTTGGTAGAAACCCTGAAGTCACACAGAGGGAGAACGAGTAGAAGGAATAGATGTCAACCTGGTGAGGATGCAGAGCAAGCATCTCAGCTGGTAACAACAAGCCCTTGGCTTCCACAGTGAACCAGGTACATCTGTGACAAGCTAACATGCTTTAACTCTTCCAAACTCTCATACAGTTAATTTCATACCTGCAGAGCTACTACACAAATGGTTTCAGAAAAATAGCTAAGAGTTATCGTTCCACCAATTAAAATTAACACATGACCAAGAAAGCATGGAAGGAGCAGCCTCAGAAATGTGATCTTCACTTCACAAGTGTTCCTACAAAAATAATTTTTAAAAAGTTTTGGAACAAAATAATCACTGCAAAGGGCTCTGTTTCCTCAGAAAGGTTTTGGACTTCTCTGAACAAGTCAGGGGTCACTTGGAACTGAGGAAAAACCTGCTGTGGTGACCAGTTTGGTGCATTTTATCACAAGCTGTAGGAATTTCCTGTAATTATTTGCAAGTAATTTACCATCAACATAAACATATCCAGACATTCAACACAGAGAGAGATACTGCTGGGATCTTTGAAGATGGGGAAAATGCAATGCAATTAGAGTTACTTAGGAGACAGCCATAAGAGAACTTCAAGTTTGAAAGGATTTTGCCACCACATCCTACCAAGAATAATACTAAACAGTAACAGTAATTGGTATTTCTATGGGTCCTTTGACCCAATGAGGTTATAGAACACAAGGGGAATTCCTTACTAGTCATCCAGGTTTTTGGTTTGCTTTATAATCAGGGACTTGAGGGCAATGCTCCATCCTCAAGCTATGCCTCTTGGTGGGGGACTGTGCTGACATTCAGGACACCGTCAGGAAGGGCTCTGCCTGACACAGGCAGAATGCCTGTGGTAATCCACCCACTATGATACAGTCAAAATCCCTTGGGGTTGGCACAGTGAAGCCCCCTTTGCCTCCTGTAGTTTTCTTAGGAGCAGCGCGGGCAGTCCTCATGCTTCTTGATCAGAAGCACTGGAACTGTTGCTATTGCAAATGCAGGCACAAGCTGGGTGAAAGTATAACCTAACTCTTTCTAAACACGTCTATCCTTCCTGTTATTTAACGAGCTACCTTGGTACCTGTCTAAATTTAACTACAATGACCAGTATTCGTAGTGGATGACTCCCTAGCAATCTAAGACCTGGTAAAATACACATTTGTCTACATTTAAACAGCTTATCTGCAGATGTGAAGGTAATCCCTGTGCTAGTAAGGCCCCACATGTTACTCAAGGGCAGGTCCTCTAGTCCACAGCTCTTGAACCAATCACGAGCTGTAAGCACTGAATCATATGCTTTGCAAGCAGGAAATAACACAACAAAATGATAGGAAGGTGTCCCATTTGAAAGATTTGAAGCAACTGGTGAGGCCAGAACATGCTTGCTCTACCTGGACTTAAAGGGCGTAAGAGCAGGACCCAGCTCCTGCTCCTTCCTCTTCCCAGTAGCCAAATTTCACGTCTCACCATGTTCATGTGGACTGTTGCCTCTGTTTAAAAGCAAATTCATTACAGGCATATGGAAATGCGAACAAATTCAAACCCTCTTGCTTCACATGCTCTTGCTTTACGTGTTTGTGTCCCCTGCTATGAATTCCCTGAAAGCAAATGGACAATTAAAACTGGATGGTTTGTGACGCAGAATTTCCTAGCGACTGTAAGTAGCTGTGCTGGAGCTGACACGTGGCTGTGAGAAGGCACCATCCAGCCAGACAGCCAGAAGCTTGTAAAAGAATAATTAAAAGGATTAAGGGGGAGTACCATATGCTCACAATTTGGATCTGGCCACAGGCAGTACAGAGGACGCAGATTCCTCGTGTGGCGCGAGGCCAGAAAAGGTCACAAGTGCTGATACCTCTAGAAGCCAAGAGAATAGTAATGAATGAAAGAGAGTAGCTGTACGTAGGACATGTGCGTTGCTTGATGAAGGATCCAGGCAGATGAGTCTTAAAGGATTTTGCTGCATCTGTCAGGCTCTTCTGTAAGTGCAGCTGAGTGCCTGGGGACAGATCAGGAATTGTTCCTCAGCCACAGCTCTTTGCAGCCCAGCTTTTACACTCAAACATTCCACCTCCATGGCCTCTGTGCCAAAACAAGGAGTTTTAACCGGCGTGTCGACAATGAAGGCACATATCCCGCTCCAGTGCTGTTGAAGCAGAGCAGGGAGCACTGCAGGGAGCCCCTGCCAGCTCAGCTCTTACGGTCCCAGGGTGGAAGGGAAGCACTGCTGGCTGGGCACAGACTCGTTGTGCGACAGCACAGGCCTGCCTAGGCCTGGAGCATACAAGGAGTGGAGTCACATGTGAAGTCACAGAGAACTTCTTCCAGGTTCTGCCCAGACCCACCAGGGCTGTTCCATCCTGGAAGAGGAGATCAGAGCTGCTTCTCTCAGGATCGCATTCTCTTTCATCTTACTGCATACCTAGATACAACACACCTGAAGACAGAAACCAAATAACAAGCAGAGGTAAGGTGTTTACTGTCAGTGTGCCCTTTCATTTACAGATCAACAGTTGAACTCTTCCCAGAATATCTGAACTCGAAGACAAAACTGCTTTTGTGCCAGCAAGCTCGGCACAGAAGCAGGACCCGACTCTTCTGCACGCTGAAGTCTCTTCCATGAGCTCACAGCCGAGATCAGGACACGCTGGGAGAGCCTGAATGCTGGCAGTACAGCAGAGGTAAAGCAATGCTCGCCTGCTATATAAGGAATAGATCTTCAGGCTTGCAAGCTCAGCAAAAGGAGAAAGATGTACTAATAAAGTACTATAAATACAGAAGCATTTATAGGACACATTATATAACACTTCCCCTTGAGCTACAAAGCCTTCCCCTTTGCCGACAAACACCACAAACCGTTTCATCCTATCGCCTTTTTATAGTGAAAGGAATCTAATTTTAAAGACAGAAACTGGGCCAATATCTCATGATTTAGAACTACAAATTAGCATTCACAGAGCAAAGCATTTGCTCTTCGTTGCGTTCTATTTACTGCCTCTGGCATACCTTTTTTCCCCCAAATAGGATACTTTTGTCTTTTCTGCTTCTGAAAGCAGCAGCATTGCCATGATTTTGGAGAGCACTCAAGAGAAAAAAAATTACACTTTTAAAACGCCCTAATTGGAGAAATGCACTGAAAGCCCTTAAGTATTTTTTAAAGACAGGATGGGTAATAGATGGGGTATGTTGTTCTGTGCAAATACATGTCAAGCAACAAGCCTACGAGCTCAAAATAAAAGATGTGAACAGCTGCTAAACAAAGAGGCCAGAAGAGGCCAAAGAGCGGAACAAAAGCTGAAGCCTTTCCTTAACACGTTGTAAAGACAGCCTGGGTTTGCCTGGTTAACACCAGCATATGATAGATAGAGCCCCATATAATCCCAAAGTTAAAGACAACGCAAATCAAGTGACACTTCACCCCAACCCATCCAAAAGAGTGCACACAGAGGCTAAACTGCCACGCTAAATATAAGGCAACATAGCCTGTACGATCTGAGCATAGGAAAGGTTTTGCTGTTTTCTCCAGAAGGATGTAGATTATCATAAACAGATTTGCTACCTCTGGTCTTTAAGGACAGCTCTTTTCTAAATAGCTTGATTTATCATCACTCGGTCCTGCGCCGGAAAGGAAGAGAAGGCCAGCCACATAGGAAATAGCCGACAAAAAGCCCACACTGTGGGAGTGCATCCCTGGAGTACACGCATGGGAGGGGGCCAGCTTTGTAGCACTGCGAGAGGTTCAGCTGGCAGCACACCAGGAACATTTTGCTCCCAGCCCGGAGGAGTATGGGAAGGAGTTGGAAAATACAGCACCTTCGCAATATGTCATTTCTCATTGGAACTAAAAGCTGTCGTGGCTTGAGGGAAGAACTCAGGAAAAAAACAAAGGATCAAGAAAGAAAACGTACGGAAAACGCAGGAGGAGAGGCTGTGAAACAGTAAGGGAAAAAAGGCAGTAGAGCGGGTGGGTGAATAAAGGAAGCATAAACAGCAGAAAAGAAAACAGAATCGGGAAGGAGAAGGAGATCAGAGAGCTGGCTGCTGTTTCCGAGCACTCAGCTGCAAAGAGGGCCCATAGGACCACGGCCGGGGGCCAGCAGAGCCCTCTTCTCTAGCCTGAAACACTCACAGCTGACTCTGGAAGGAAAGGTACTCCTTTATTTCTGCTACAAGCACAGGAAGAGCTCTCATCCCGCTCCTCCCCACACCGTGGTCCCCAGTACTGCCCCTGCCCCGTGACTGCCAAGCCGAGGATGGATGGGGACGCCCAAGCTGGGGGCAGCGGAAGCACCTGGTATCATGCTGGAGTGCAGGGCTGGCTGGGGAACAGAAACATCCTGTGATCCATTCAAGGTTTCAAAATCTGTTTTTGTTTCAGTAAAGAATTAAAACAAACCCTTTCAAACATTTCTATGAAGCAGATTTGTGCTGAAACATCTGTTTTCTAGCCGAAGATATTTTTCCTTACATTTTCTCTCAGGATGGGGCCACAGACTGTGTCCTAGATCCTTCCAATTAAATATTTGGTCAATATATCTGTTACATCCTCATTAAGTATTTCAGCTGCACCGAAGCTGCATAATTGGTGCATCAACAACTAAAGTATAGTAGAAGTGGGGAAGAGCATTGAGGCATCTGAGCTCTCAGTCTGCTGCCGAGTGGGAAGAGCAGCTGCAGCTTTCAGGAAAGGAATAAAAGAGCTCATGGACATTTATTAATTTTTCATTAATAATAATAATAATAATTTGGTTGATGCATGATTAAAGGATATCTCCTGTTTCTCAGGAAAAAAGGAAATATGAAATCAATACATGTTTCAAGCTCTGTTTCACAAAGGTTAATCTAATTCTGGGCAATAAAACCTGAGAATTAATTTAGTTTCAAAGAAAAGCAGGACTAGGAGAGGAAAAAATAAATGACATTCAATGCAAGTTTGAAATCTTGGGGTGAGATGTGAGCCAGTTGTCTTCTGACCTGCTGAAGACGTCCCATGTGGGAAAGAAACAAGGTACTGGTGTTCCAACCAGCACCAAAAGAACAGGAATATGAACCCGCTTTTTACTGTTGTTTTAAAGTAAAATTTTTCACGATTGGGATTTGTCAGCAACCCACATGGGATATTAAAGTATGATAAAAATTATTTTGAAATTTTTAAAAAAAAAATATTGCTAAGGATTAAGAATGTGATGACAAGAAGATTCTCTCTTATTGAGGAGTCTGAACTTAAAATTTCCATGGTTGATTTTCCTATCCCCTCAGCTATGGAAGTGTTTGAAGTCCAGTAGGGATTCTGAGGAGAAATCCACTGAACATTTTGTCTTCAGTATTTCCTCAGAAGCAGAGAACATAATGCTAGAGAAAGCGTTACTCACTTTGTGATCTGTCAACTTACTCTAGCAGAAGGAGTAGCATGAAACATTTTCCAGAGAAAAACAGATTTCAAGTCCATCAATTTGGACAAGATGACAAACTGTCATCGTGTCATCTTGATGTTCTGCACAACATCCTTGTCTCTAAAACTGAGAGATTTTGAGGGATTTGATGGGTGAACATCTGGTGGATAAGGAATTGGCTGAATGACAGTACTCAAAGGGTTGTGGTCAACAGATCGATACCCACATAGAGACCAGTGACAAGTGGTCTTCTTCACAGGCAGGTAATTGGACCGGCACTTTTAAATATC
Organism: Zapornia atra; assembly: GCA_013400835.1. Lineage (NCBI taxonomy): Eukaryota > Metazoa > Chordata > Aves > Gruiformes > Rallidae > Zapornia > Zapornia atra. The sequence continues at coordinate 12,689 of VZTU01033570.1, forward strand.
TTTGCTGGGGACTTGGATAGTAGGATTGAGTGCACCCTCAGTAAGTCTGCCAACACCAAGCTGCATGGTGAGGTCGGTATGCTGGAGGGAAGGGATGACATCCAGAGGGACTTTGACAGCCTTGAGAGCTGGGCCTGTGAGAACCTCATGAAGTTCAACAAGGCCAAGTGCAAGATCCTGCATGTTGGTCAGGGCAATCCCGAGCACAACTTACAGACTGTGTGGAGAATGGATTGAAAGCAGCCCTGAGGAGAACTTGGGCATATTGATGGACAAGAAGATCAACTAGAGCTGGCAGAGGGCACTTGCAGCCCAGAGAGCCAAACATATTGCGGGGTGCATCAAAAGAAACATGACCACCAGGCAAACGGTATCCTGGGGTGCATCTAGCACAGCATTGCCGGCCAGTCCAGGGAGGTGACTGTCCTGCCCTACACTGTGCCTCCCCTTGAGGACCATGCTTAGTTTTGGGCTCCACAGTATAAGAGGGACACAAAACTACTGGAGAGTTTCCAGAGGAGGGCAACGAGGATGGTGACAGGTCTGGAGGGGAAGGCTTATGAGGAGAGGCTGAAGTCCCTTGGTTTGTTCAGCCTGGAGAAAAGGAGACTGAGGGGAGACCCCATCGTGGTCTGTGGCTTCCTGATGAGCAGGAGTGAAGGGGCAGGCACTGATCTCCTCTCTGGTGACCAGTGACAAAACCTGAGGGAATGGCATAAAGCTGTGACAGAGGAGGTTTAGGCTAGATAGAGGCTCTTACTGAGAGGGTGGTCAGGCACTGGAACAGGCTCCCCAGGAAAGTGGTCACAGCACCGAGCTTGACCGAGTTCAGGAAGCATCTGGACGATGCGCTCAGTCCCGTGCTCTGACTTGGCTGGCCCTGTGTGCAGCCAGGAGTTGGACTCGATGGTCCTTATGGGTGACTTCCAACTCAGGGTATTCTACGATTCTATGTCACTTCTGGTGTAGGAGCTTGATTTCAGCATAGTCTTTCAAGGGTCCTGCTCAAAGAGTTGAAAAATTGAACTGGACAGAAAGAAAATATCTAAAGCCGTCTCCAATATGTAATTCTTTACAAATCCATTTCCAAACACCAATCCATACAGTCCTTGTTGATCCTTCACAGCCAATCTGAGTTCACACAGTGCTGGGTAGTTCCTCCTTGCCCTCAGGAAAGGACACCGAGTCAATGGAAAGGAGAAAAGAAACCAGCAATATAAAATGCCATGCTTTCAACCACCTCCCACCACCCCAAACAACCAACTTACTTACAACATGCAAGTAGGTTTTGATGTTACCTCTACACATCCACCATTCTGCTGCTTCACCTAGGAAGTGAAGGGTGAGAAGAGTCACAGCAAACAGGACAAACCAGCATCTCTAAGGCGTGTTCCGTATTACTCAAATGCTGGAGGATTTCAGAGCACAAGGCTATGGCTGGAGTCTCTGAAGAAAGCAGAGTTTCACTGCAAGCTGAGCTGGACACACAGCGCCCTTGTTGGACGCACAGTGAGATAACCCAGCTGGAGGCCAGCTTGGTCTTTGCTACAGGATCAGGGAAGCACCAGGAAGAGTCCCTTCCACCAGGGCACAGCACTCATTTGCCGGCATCCATCGCTTTCCGGCCACTGAGCAGGAGGCTCTTGTCTGCCTCGCAGTATTGGCCATAGGCTGCAAGCCTTTCCTTCTCAGGGCAGGATGGAATTGGCACATCGAGCAGGGACTGATTTTCAAAAACTCGCCCAGGCTTGGTAAATAAAGACATTCAAACCAGAAGCACAGAAACCATTTTGATAAAACAGAGGTCGTCATCACAGATCAAATTTCTATCTGCAACTCACATTTAGAAAATGATTCTTCGCAGAAAGGTTAAGGTTTTGCATTTGTGTGTGGATGGGCAGTCCCACTGCTGAAAAAGGTTGAGTCAAAATTTCCAGACCTAAGTCCCCGAGTCCATAAATTAGATGTTAGGCCCCTACACCAGACTCCCAAGAATTTGTAAGCAACCACAAATAGAGGAGTTCGGCATCACTGAAAAGCAGGCTATCACCCTGGGGGCCTGAGCCAGGGACTCAGACCCCAAACTCAGGGCAAGACTGTGTCATTTATTTTGGCTGTAGCAAATGATGTTCGGTAAAGCAAGCTGAAGAGGAAAGAGATTGCCCAAGAGATCCAGAACTTAGTGCCTCGGGACTATGCTCCAACCAGTTCAGAAAGCCTTGCTGCTGACAGGAGGTTGATTTCAGTGCTAAGAATGAAGTATTTATCATTGTTCTTTGAAGCTGTGCCATTCACACTGTGAAACGCACCAAGAGTCCTGAAATGGACACTTACTAAAACAAAATGCCTGTTCAAAATTGATACCTCGTTCTATTCCAAACCGCATCACACACCGAAATTATGTCAAGCTTTTTAAAGACAAAAGCAAGAAAAATAAAGGGAAATAAAAATGAAGCAATTCTGTTCCCATCCACCGAACAGCAAAGCAAAATAGAAAAGTTCTGTTGAAGTGAACCACTAAACAAGTAGACTTTCTGCACACCAGGCCAACACAAATTTCATAGACCCATCCTTGCTGGAGTTACAAGCCATCCATTAAAAGAATACCATCGTCATACCATAATATTATCGTTTGTGCTGCTCCAGCTGAATGCAAAGTTGCTTACTGCACTGAAACAACACTATCAGGTATCACACAAACGTGCCTAGCCTCATGACAGCAGCCTCCCCGAAGGCAGCTTGACTCTGGGAACTGAAGTCTTAATTACGGAGGTACTGCCAAGATACTGCTTTCTCCAAAGCCTTCAGTTACCGGTGCAATGAAGCTATTAAATAGGCACCTGTAAGAGTGGGGATCACTTTACTATGGTTTCTTACCAGAGACAATAATCCCTGCACACTGTGCTCATATTTGGAAAGTTAACTTTGTCATTCAGGTCTTTACATGGCATTTAGGAATAGTTGAGCCACTGAAATCGTAGAACGGCCTGGGTTGGAAGGGACCCCAAGGATCATAGAGCTCCAACCCCCCTGCCACAGGCAGGGACACCAACTTCCAGGCCTGGAGCTACACAAGGTTGCCCAGGGCCCCATCCAACCTGGCCTTGAACACCCCCAGGGACGGGGCATCCACTACTTCTCTGGGCAGCCTGTTCCAGCCCCTCACCACTCTCTCTGTAAAGAGCTTCCCTCTAATATCTAATCTAAACCTTCCTTCCTTTAGTTTTAATCCATTCCCCCTTGTCCTGCCAGTATCTACCCTTTCAAAAAGTTGAATCCCCTCCTGCTTATAAGCTCCCTTCAGGGACTGGCAGGCTGCAATGAGGTCCCCCCGCAGCCTTCTCTTCTCCAGGCTGAACCAGCCCAGCTCCCTCAGCCTCTCTTTGTAGGGCAGGTGCTCCAGCCCTCTGATCATCTTTGTGGCTCCTCTGACCCCTCTCCAACAGTTCCACATGTTTCTTGTATTGGGGGCCCCAGCTCTGGACACAGGACTCCAGATGGGGCCTCACGAGGACAGAGCAGAGAGGGACAATCCCCTCCCTGTCCCTGCTGCCACCCCTCTGCTGATGGAGCCCAGGATCCCATTGGCCTTGCGAGCTGCCAGAGCCACTGCTGGCTCATGTTCAGTTTCTCATCCAGCAGAATCCCCAGGTCCTTCTCAGCAGGGCTGCTCTCCAGGAGCTCTTCTCCCAGTCTGTATCTATGATTAATTTGGTGTGTTCTCACTTTTTGCTCAGTAACTTCTAGATAGCTATGTACAAACATAGTTAGGATCAGGGATGATAAGATCGACAAACACATCGAGACCTTTTAAACAAATTCCCTCAGTGCTTTTATTGTCAGATTTCATAGTCAACCAATTAGCAGCCATCTGGCAGCTGCACCAGTGACAAACCCTGACAAAGCTTCAGCTGGTATCACATGAAGCTGATACCATGGGCTGTGATCAGGGTCACAGTGGTAGTTTATCAAACACGTAAGTAGTTATATTCTGTCATATTTATCTATTTGGATCCTTGAGAGAAAGGAAGCGAATGCCCAAGTTATGCTTGAGGATAAAAGAGCATTTACAGGAACCACGATCTACCTGCTTTCTCGTTTCCAGACAGGTCACTGGGGTCTATACAGGTCTCTATCCTGTGACAAAAACTACCAATTCCCTTGTATTTATTTTGTAAAGTTCATATTTAAGAAGCTACCCCTGTTAAGGTTGCTCCCAGACATAAGGTGCTGTCTTATTGCCAGAATGGTGCCTGTATTCACCTGAGTAGTTCTCAAATAAGACTGAACCACAGTGGCTTAGGGTCACATTTTGAGAGGAGCCCGGTATCCAACCACCTTCATTAAGCCACCTAAACACAAGCATTTTGTGCTGTCTGTGTAATCACCGTAGCATTCACAGCTGGAAGAAAACTCCCACCTTCAATTCCACTCCCACCAGTTCAATACCCAGCTATACAGAGAAGAACACAACTAGAGACTTCCCACAACTCATCCTCAAGTTTCCTCCTACTGCTGTCATGCCCCATATATGCAAGGGCAGAAGCTCCCTTCTGTACCTTAAGGCGTTCAGTCATGTATCAAAAGCCTTTTTTGTTTCCCTTTAAACCAAAGGAACTCCTGAAAGATACTAAGGATACTGCCATGGGAATCAAAGTAGGGCAGCAGATAACTTGAAGTGGTATCGTAGTCAAAAAATGTTCCAAGGCCACTACTCATAAGCTTGAAATAAGGTATGCTTAGAACTTTTCATAAAGAGCTCCAGATGACCCATGACCTCGTTAGAGCCCAAAGCACTTGCACACATCTGAGCTCTGGATAACTGACTTGGCTGCATCCATTTCATTTTCAAGCCTTTTCTAATTATTTGAAGAGCTTTTAAGCACTTCTGAAACTTCTGAAAGAATTATGTATACAACTAATATTCTCTTTTAAAGGGAAAGGAGGGAAAAATGTCCAAGTATGAGATTAATTCACAACTGAGTTTGAAAGGTGTTAAACTGTAGTAACAAATACAGTGCAAGAGTAGCAAACTGTATGTCCTGGGGTCTAAAGATCAGTATTTCAAATACATGGAGCACCACACATGTTGTAAACCATCCACTGAAGTGGGTTTTGTCTTAGACTAACATAAGAAAAGGTTAATTCCTGCTACATTTGTTCATGCAGCAATTACAGAACAGACTTGACGTGAGCAGTTGGAGAACAAGTTTGAAGGGATTTTCATTTTATGTTCAGAAGCTTCTGAAACACACTGTCAGCTGCCTGGGTTGTTGGGTTTTATTGTGACTTCCTGATTTACCCCTTGTTGCAGTTTGGTGTAACTGCTGCTTCAGTGGCTTTTGTGAGCTGCAGTTACGGCTTTCTGCAAGCCCCATGTTTTGAAAAACACTGGTACAGTCAAGGCCAAATGTGAGACCAAGCCTATCAGAGCTGGTCACAGCGCCTCTGGGAATCACATATAGGAGAAAAAAAACTGCTGGCAGGCGCACTTTGCCACCGGAGCGGGAGTGAGAAGATGGAACAAGCTGCACAGATTCCAAGGCCAGGCCCAAAGGAGGGGGGGATGAAGAATGTGAAGAGAAAGTTTCCCCTGCAGCTCGTGGTGGAGTCCATGGTGAAACGGGTGTCCCCCCGAAGCCCATGGATGAGGACGGGGAGCAGAGACACCTCTGCCCTGTGAAGATTGATCCACGCCTCAGCAGGTTTGCCAAGGGACTTGTGACTTTGCGGGTGACCAGGCCGGGGGGTCTGG
>VZTU01033570.1:18642-51274 GCA_013400835.1 Zapornia atra
TAATATCTGGGGAAGAAAAGCAGCTTGTTGGGAATCACCAGAACCCCACTGCCCATTCCCTGCCCCTCCCCGTGCCATGTTGGGGGGGAAGAAGGGAGTAGAATCATGATGAGTTCTAAGTTTGCTAAGAAGGGAGGGGTGGGGGGAAGGTGCTTGAAGACCTGGCCGCTTCTTATCTCGTTCCAGTTCACTGGGTGTAGTAGTTGTAGTAAGTAGTAATAAATCACCTTTTCTTTCCTTTATTCTGTGCTGCGTCTGTTTTGCCCATTGCACTAATTGGAGAGTGATCCCTCTGCCCTTATCTCAAGTCCTAAGCCTCCCAATATCTATTTTCTCCCCCTTTTTGGCTGAAGGGGGGAGTGAGCGAGCGGCTTGGTGGGTATTGGGCCTTTGGTTAGGGCCAAAACCACCACACCCCTTCACAACAAACTCATTCCTTTTGCGAAGAATGCAGTGCCATGCCAGCTCCTTCCAGCAAGGGAAGGAGGCATGGTGAACAGGAGAAGCAGCTAGGAAAAACACATAGACTTCAGCTCCTTTGTTATGCCAGGTCATACCCACAAAGCTAGAGGATCATGTATCAGCTACTGATCTACAACACAAAAAGACAAGCACTAAAGGAGTTTTGTGCTTCTTAGCTGTGATTTTAGGTTTCCCTCACAGCAAAACCCCTCTGAAAACCAGTTTTAAGTAGCTCAGGGGCCTCCCCAACTTCCCATTTCTCTACATCAAACTAGCATCTTCCTGCAGGAAGAGCGCTTGCCATGGCTGGAAGTGTCAGCAAAGCTGCTCAGCTATGGCCTGCAGGTTTGCACTTGGAGCCAAAGCCCCTTGATGTTAGGAAGACCCTCCTGAGATTCGACTACAGGTAGCTGAGTCAAGCTTTCTTTTTCCACTGTCTTAAATTATTTGTTCCCTGTCAGAGTATAAACCCTTGAGGGGCTCATTTGGACAAAACCAGTCAGAGCGCAACAGGTACCGGGCAGCAGTCACCTCTGGTAGCCGTGCTCACCTTTCACCTCAAGCCTGTAGAGCTGGGTGGCTCGGGTTGCTGCATCCACACCCTCCGCAGTGACTGGGCTGAATTACAAGCCACTTCCACTGGTGCCAGTGTCCCAGTGTAGATCCAGTTCTCTTTCACTCCATACTCAAGCTGGAAGCCAGAGCCACCAGAGACAGATTAAAGAAGCAGGGTTCAACTGTCCAACTAAATACCTCAAAAGGCATCTAAATTATTTTATGTCACCTTTAATAAACTGTAATGTATCTGGGAAGCCTGAACAGTTTGATAAGTACTGTCCAGTCTCTTGACAGAGAGTAACACAAAAATTAATAGCAACTACATGACCAGAGACATAACAGTGCAAATAAATCAAAGAATAATTTATCATTATCTTCAATTTGCAGATTATTATTCAAACAATATTCCAACATTTTTATAGTTGTTCTCCCTGTATATGAATGAAAGAACACATCATAGCTACTGGGACCTCCTGTTTTTCAAGCAAGAGAAGAAAAACTCAGGTCTTTTTCTTTGCCATGGTCTTTCACTTTGCTTTCGTAGGCTCCCTTGCACATTTTCTTTGTGGGCCAATTTACATGACAAGTTATATTATAAACTAATGCAGAGAAACCTCATTATCTGAAGTGTGTCAGGAGCCAGTAAAATAACAAAGCCTAGAATCCACTGAGGTGTTTGTGGTACCTTGTAATGGTGTCCTAGAAAAAGCCTGAGAATGCCAATGGGATCCTGGGGTGCATCAGGAAGAGTGTGTCCAGCAGGTCGAAGGAGGTGATCCTCCCCCTCTACTCTGCCCTGGTCAGGCCCCACCTGGAGTGTTGTGTCCAGTGCTGGGCTCCCTGGGATAAAAAAGACAGGGATCTCCTGGAGACAGTCCAGAGAAGGGCTACAAAGATGATGAAGGGCCTGGAGCATCTCCCCTGTGAGGAAAGGCTGAGTGAGCTGGGGCTGTTCAGCCTGGAGAAAAGAAGACTGAGAGGGGATCTGATCAATGGTTATGAATATCTGAAGTGTGGGACACAGGGGGAAATGGCCAGCCCCTTTTCAGTGTCTGTGGGGACAGGACAAGGGGCGATGGCCTCAAGTTGGAGCACAGGAAATTCCACACCAACATGGGAAGAACTTTTCCCCAGTGAGGGTGAGGGAGCCCTGGGACAGGCTGCCCAGGGGGTGTGGAGTCTCCTTCTCTTGAGAGATTCCAGCCCCGTCTGGACACCGACCTGTGTGCCCTGCCCTAGGGACCCTGCTTTGGCAGGGGGGTTGGACCTGATGATCTCTGGAGGTGCCTTCCAACCCCTACGATTCTATGAAACACACACTGCAACACAGAGCTCATAGAAAAGATACGATGAGGGATTTCAACATTAATTAATTTGCTTACCAATTTACAATAAAATCATCTACAGGAATCAAGGAAATAAAACCTAAGACAGGTATAGTACAAGTCCCAATGTGAAATCTGTTCTTCATTATTTGAAGTGATGAGACTAAGACCTTCTAGAGGGACATATATGGTTTAAGGAACACACAACAAGGAAAAAGAATTGTCCATTGGAAAGATCTTTCTTTCTGAGTCTCAGAGTGTTCCACTACAGGGGTCAGTGTTTGAAGAAAGGGTGGTAAGTTCAGATGGAGGACAGTCTTCACAGACCCTTCAAGAGCAGCATGCTGGGCCTTTATCACTAAGCATTTCTGATCTCTCCACAACCATCAGAGCCAGCACTGTTACACCCAGGTCCTAAGGTGTAAGCCTCTGCCATGTTTCCACAGAGACAGCCTTCATTGCCTTAATGTGTGGTCAAGGCAGTGCAGAGGACAGACCCCTGAAAAGTGAGACCTGCCTTTTGCTACTTCACCATCTGTCAGTGGGACAATGGTAACTTGATAAGCTTTCTAACAGTGGCCATCTGCAATTCAAGCCTGGCAGCACTACAAACGCATTAGCAAAGCTGCCTGCTTGCAATTCAAACATCTTTTCAAAGCTTCTTTCCCCTACCCCTCCTTAGAGACTGACCTCAAAGGATTTATTTGCTCCCTTCCCCCCCTTCATTAGAAAGGTATCTCAGATCAAAAAGGGAAAACAACTTTCTTCTGAAGCTTAGACTCAATATAATCAACCTTATCAGACCTGAACGTGTCTTGGATCAGAAGTCAGGACACAAAACCATGAAATTTTGTTGGAGCTAAAATGAGACAGTAGTGCTAAGTTTTTTAATTTCTTTTTTCATTCTTTTACTATATTTTGCTTGTGATTAGCTTTTAGTGTTGACAAATAATTTGAACAAATACACTGCCTTCCCCCTACAGGGAATCAACCCATATAGAGTCATGAAAGTTATAGAAGTGTTTCTTTCTGGAAGCAGTCAATCAAGCAGATACTGGTTAACTTCAGTTTTGATCTGTAGGGCTGGAGCACCTGCCCTACAAAGAGAGGCTGAGGGAGCTGGGCTGGTTCAGCCTGGAGAAGAGAAGGCTGCGGGGGGACCTCACTGCAGCCTGCCAGTCCCTGAAGGGCGCAGAGAAACAGGAGGGGAATCAGCTTGTTAAAAGGGTAGACACTGGCAGGACAAGGGGGAATGGATTAAAACTAAAGGAAGGAAGGTTTAGATTAGATCTTAGAGGGAAGTTCTTTACAGAGAGAGTGGTGAGGGGCTGGAACAGGCTGCCCAGAGAAGTAGTGGATGCCCTGTCCCTGGAGGTGTTCAAGGCCAGGGTGGATGGGGCCCTGGGCAACCTTGTGTAGCTCCAGGCCTGAGGTTGGTGTCCCTGCCTGTGGCAGGGGGTTGGAGCTCTGTGATCCCTTCCAACCCAAGCCATTCTGTGATTCTAACATGGGTAATGAATGATGGATTTCTACCATGGCACCTGCTCACAGCAGGGAGCAGCAGCAGCACAGAGAAGGAGGCAGTAACACACCACTCTGCCAGGTGGCAGCTCCCTCAATGCCAGTTTTCTGCAGCAAAAAAACCCCCATCCTGTTGGCATCCCAGCTCATCAGCTTACTGATACACAAAAAATACCAGAGGAAGAAAAAGGTTTTCCCTGGTATCTTCAGATAACATCTCTTCTGAATAAAATCTCCTTTACTTCCAGTGGAGAAATGTCAGTTGAATATCCCCAATGCTTGAGTGGGGACATAATCCACTGGCCTCTCCCCTCATTCTTTCAGAGATCCCCTGGAGAACTTTAGGTTAGAGCAGTACCTGAAGTTCTGAGGAGAATGACTCATCCTCTGGTATCTGGTTTGACCAGCAAGGGACAATTTGTTGAACAAGTCCTAGCTAGCTAGTTCTGCTTAAAAAATTAAGCAGTTGGCTCAGTGTTTTGTATGGACACCGCACACTGATCAAGTCATCTGAAACTTGCAGGCAACTGAAGGCTGGAAGAAGGAAGGAAGTTGTTAGCTGTTGGAATGAGAAGAGCTGATAATGAATACTGATAGACACTTTTTTAGGCATATGCCTATTCATCTGGGTACTGAAAGGACATCAGTGAGGAACTTCTGGTTAGAAATAATAGGCTAAAACTCAAGCAGCTTTGCAGCCTGCAGTAAAGGTGGGAAGAAACTTGATGAAATTACTCATTTTAGAATATTATGCAGGACACCTTCTCCTCGTCTTAGCTGCATATTTTATAATCAGTTCACCTAGAGGATTGTTTATTAGTCTGTATAATGGCTCACAAAATGAAGCTTCCCTCTTCCCCCAGCTGTGGTTGCAGCCCCTCCTGTTTACATCAAGACTAGCAGTATCAGCTAGATTGAACTGGAAACTTTTCTAAAACAGCCTTGAAAAGACACGAGCCTGTCTTCCCAAATTACAAACGGTCTCTGAGGGAAACATTCCCTTGTGAGCTGATTGTTGTGTGTGATCTCACAATTGCTTTTTCTACCCTTCAGAAGTATTTGCCACTTGTCACCACCATCTATGGTAACATACCACTGATCTAATTCACTTATTTCCCTGTAAACACACCAAGCAATCCTCTACGCTGTCATTACATGGATGAGTGAGAATACTCATCTTTATTTTTTCAAAGAAGTTCACTGCAGTTCATTTACCTTGAGGAACATGCTAATTTTAACATCATGGGCAGGACTGTACTCCCTTGGCACCAGGGAGCACATGGTCCCAGCCTTGTTCCCACTCTGCGGTCTTGCTGACTGCAAGTCTCAGTGGTTTTCAAACATATCCATATTCCATTGGCCAAGGGATTAGCTCATTCTCTGGAGGTTTCCAATTTTAGATGGCTCCAAAGCACTTCTAAAATATTCTCCAAGAAAAGCTGGGCTGCCCCTCAGGAGAAAGTTGGGATGCATGGAGCACTCCTGAGCTGAATGCCTGCACTTCCATGTAGCAAACAGCATGCCATGGTACAGCAGGTACAGCAAGGATTCGGCATTGGAATAATCAGAGAAGCACAGAGTTGTAGGGGTTGGAAGGAACCTCAAGAGATCACCAGGCCCAAAGAGAGCTGTTTGCCTTGTGTGAGGAGTAATGTTTAGTTAACTTCATTCTATTAACATGAAGAACTGCAGTGACCTCAAACAACACCTTGGAGGTTTTGCTGCCACAAGACTATGTCTTTTCAATAAATGAAGTAAATCTTTATAGGGTGCTCTCTGCATACCAGTTACAGGCTAGAAGCAGCTTTCCATGCAAGTCATGTAATGGAAAAATGCAAGTGTGAGAACACTTCAAAGGCTTCCAGCATTTTTTATTGCTAGCTAAAGGAAGCCTCTTCTGAGGACATCAGTGAATTGTAGGGGCAGATTCTTAAGACAGCCAAGGCATCTCAGTCAAAGATGCAAATCAGGTCAAAGAATTCCAGTTGTCACAGGTAATCTAAGGTGTCAGGCTCTCTTCTCCCAAGATTTAGGCCCTGACAATATCCTCCTGTTCCCATGAGTCAGGAAAAGTTACTCATGCTGAGAGGATCCTAATAATCACATTCTCAAAACACAGCGGCCTTGATGACAGGGGTACAGGCTGCCCTAAACCAAGAAGCAGTTATGGGAAGGTACTTGGGAGTAAGGGAACATGTTAAGAACCAGCCATAACAACAGGGTCACAACAGCCGGTGTGCGGGTGCTTTTAGGCATCAAAGGGAAACTAAGGATATTGAGCTATAAGATATGTTTATCAGAACTCGTTACAATCACTAACCAGTCAGTGGGGTGTGAACAGTGTGTGTAACCAATGAGCAGTTTTTTAGCTTGCCACGTTTGCAGTAATAAAGATATAGAGTCTGTGTGATTTCACCCAATAGACGGCTTCACCTAAAATTCACCTAAAATTGCGTGTTGCTCATCGCCAGTCGCCACACTAAGGAGGTTATCCAAGTTGTATACACATACATGCAGGCACACAAAGTTTTAGGATTTGGGTGCAAGAACTCAGATTTACAACGGGACAATGACAAACATGTTCACCTCTGTTACCTAGACCTCTAGACTGCCTGAAATCTTCAGTCCTCCTAGGAAAGAGTGAAAATTCCTCAGCTGTAGTCCACAAAAACCCCCACGATTTAGAAAGGCAAACAAAACATGGAATCAAATAAAATCACACAAAAAAGCAATTACAAGTTTGTTAATTTATTTTCAAGCACACACCATGCCTCTGCTTCCCTTCTTCAGGGATTAAGTACCAAAATAGTGAGAAGCAATTCTAGTATTCCTTCCCTGGCTGAAAGCAGAAAACACTGGAAGTCCCACAGGAAAGACATTTTCCAAGAGCAGACATATAGGTATGCTTCAAATAAGCAGAGAGGTTTTGATAACTGTCTGTCCCTTGGCCAGATTTCCCTAGCTATGCTTTGAAAAAAACGCACGATTTGTTTCTGATCACTGATAAACACATACAGTTTGACTTTCCATCTAGGCAGGCATTTCTTGCAGTTTCTGTGAAAACCTCAGAAAGCACAATATTCAGAAACATTTAAGAAACTGAGGAGCCTGAGAAACAGCTCCTAGATATTTGATAGTTGACTTGTAGGATTTTTCAAAATGAAAAGCCATGGCACTCAAAGATTAGCTTTTAAAGACTTTTATGTCTTCTGTAAGCTGATCAGTACCTAGTATGATTTCCAGAAAATAGCTAGGGAACTAAACTCCTTCAGAAATGTTTTCGTTACTGGTAAATTCGTTCTGAAGTCATAAGGAAACCTTGTGGAAAGTTATATCAATAGCTGTCACACCACTGAAGTCATCCAGTCTAATCATCCCCAGAGAGTTGCAACAATGGGAATTATAAATAGCAAAAATATCCTGGATATCGCCTCCACTATTTTAAAAACACTGGTCATCCAGACTAGGAAGTCATCTCAGGACATGGTCCCCAAGCTGGAATGTCAGAATACATGCACATTTGTCATTGGAAAGCAGTCAGGTGCATTTTCTTCTTAGCAAAACCCATTGAATACAACCAAGATGTCATTATAGCCCATATATTGTGTGTCTGGCTCCTGGTTTCTCTCATCATCATATAGGTAGGAGCAGGTAAAGGGATAACTGTGTTAATAGATGGCCTAGAAATACAATAGGTGAGACAAGCTAAGAACAAAAAGCCTTAACCTAGGTTTGAATAAAAGGAAGACTGCATTCAGGTAGTTTGTTCTGAGTCCATTTGTAGATTAAAGTTTTGTCACTATTTTCACTGAAACTTAAGGGTGCCCAGAAGAAACTGATGTCAACAAGGTCTCTATGTTTGTTTTATAAGCTACTTCCCTGCTGAGCTCAAATCCAAAGTGCTTTAGATATTAGAATATGCATTATCTTGATAACCATGGAGGGGTTTATTCTTTTGTGAAATCACACACTTACCCCCTCTGATGAGTATATCCTCGCTTTTCTCAGGCAATCTGAGACTTTTCACTCTTTAGGTTTTAGTTCCTCCAAAACCAGCTAAAAGCAAGCAAAGATCTCCCTCCATGTAGTTCCTGAGACAAACACATAATAGTTCTAATGCTGACAAATAAGAGTGGTTGGTCAGATGCCACTGGGGTAGATCTAACTACATAACATGTTAATTAACTATCACTTCTGAGCACATGAACAAAGTCATCTTACAGGAAACTAAAGAAGCAGACAACACAATCTAGAAAGTCAGGAAATGCTTTGCAGCACATGCAAAACATGACCGTTGTTCTAGAATGAATTTTTAGGGGGTTAAGGAAGAAAGTTGATAGCTTAACAACTGCTGGGAAGTATCCTGGGAAAAGGTAAGCAAAAATAAAATAAATTAAAAGTGTTGATTACACTTTTCTGAATTTCTTTCCTGTATCTTTAAAAACTCTCTCTGATCTGCAAACCTGTTCCCCATCTTCCAATAGCACTCAGGTTGCTAAGAAGTAAACAGCACACACAGTCTATTCAATTCCACCACCGGAACCCATTCAGAGTCCTACAGCATCCAGCTCTCTTCAGGGATCTTGTCTGTCTATCAAGGTGTCTTTTGTCAGAACAGACATATCTTGGCCCTTCCCTTGAGTCTTTATGTGGTTTCTTTTAAAAGAACAGCACAATGCAACACTGACAGTTCAGCCTGACTAATTATTTAATTACATACTTTAGTTATCAAATATATCAGACTTCAACCAGGTTGGACTCTGGTTTCTTCTTGGACTCTGGAGTTTTATTTATTTTTTTTAAAGTTTGACAGAAAATAGTTCAGCCATTTTTGGAGCAAGCTTCACGAAGGATGGTTTTGCCAACATTCATACTTTTCATCTGTTTTGTGAAGAGCCATAATGATTTATAACAGGAGCTTGAAATCTGGCAGCGAGACAGCCCTTGAGTTAGAACAGTATCTTTTTTGTCCCCAGGAAAATCTATTCTTAATCATATGGGTTAGGAGAAAAAAACCCAACCCAGTTGGTATTTACAAAACAGAAACCATTGCATTTTGATATTTTCTGAATGTTTCTTCAGGAACACTTAAGCCTAGAAGCCCAATATGCCTCTTGTCCCAGGTACAACGCATCCGAATGCGTGGCTCAGGACAGCTTTATCTTGAACAGAGCTCTGTGTGCTTACAGCAAAACTACAACATTAATAGAGAAAATAGAAAAGTAAACAAGAACAAAAAATCTAATAAGAAATTAGTTGAGTATTAAACACTCAAAACTCCTCACACAGCGTGAGACAGACAGCCTGTATAATAACTTCCCTAGAATTTAAGGGCTTGTTCTTCAGTTGCTATAACTCTGCTCAATTAATACAAGCGGCGCTTGCCCTGACCTAATATTCTTTAGTTAAGCATCCAAGCAAATAAAAATCATTCTGGCTGTGCTTTTAAAGTCATTCCCAAATCGCATACAAAAGGCTCCTTCAGCACAATAAAGAGTCCAGCCCCAAGCACAGCACCCCCATGTAGGTCACAGCCCTGAACTGGCTGCACCTCTCAAACCACGGGTCGATCGGAGTTTCACAAGGGGACCCTAGGTCACCGCTTCCTCACAGCGACTTCAGAGGGAGGGGAAAGAAGGGTTTGAAAAACATTCCAGATTTCAGTAGGGCTTTTGTAGCTGTGCAGACACAGAAGTGGCTGCAATGTCCGGAGGGACAGCCTTAGCAAGCCTGTGACCTTCTATGACAGACTGCACCGTGGCATTTCAGAGGGGACCTGGTTGGGGTTGTTAAACACGTGCCAAAAAGAACAGCTTCTTTTGACTTTTTTCAATCGAGTAGCACTATATTTGGACTGGAAACAGCCCATGGATGAGCAGGAATAACAATTAGAAGGCAAGTGAAAAGTTTCAAGCAGAAACTACAGTCAAGGAAGAAGCAACTTGAACGTATCTGGGCAAGTTTCCATACTGACTCGAGCAACACTTTTTTCCCATGACATCAGATTTAAAACAAACAATATATTATAGTCCATATGTTGATAAAGAAAACCCAAGCAGTGCAGAGGCATGCACCAACCCACCGAACACCGACTGAAGGAGAGCCGGATCGCTTGCAAGCCACGGAAGTTAGACAAATAAAAAGCCCCCAGTTTTCAGGATAAGGAGCCGGGGTAGGACTTCTCAGCAAGATGAGATTGTGAATACTGAGGTAAGACTGAAAGAAAACTGCCTAGATAGAAGTTATATGGTCTAACTGGATGACAAGTGCAATAAGCGAACAGTGCTTTGACTGTGCAGCAGTCATAAGGCTCAGAAAAAACTGTGAAGTCGGTTGTGGATAATGTGCTTAGAGAACCCGGAGTTCTCTACACACCTGAAGCCATATGGATTTGCATGAGAAATGTGGACTGCAGAACGGTTTGCAGAGTTCAGAAGACCTTTTGGCAGATTAAACATGTTACCAGTAAGATGATGCTGAGGAAAATCATGTAATGGAAATGTATATATGCTCTTTGCACAAAAATGATGCTGCTTTCTTAGAGCTGATTGTATTTTAAGGGAAGAAAGTGAGAACGCAGTCCTCACGAGATGCCTACACATCAAGAACAGCTAATAAATCACACCATTTAGCAACTTCAGAGGATGTGGTACGTTTTAAAATTCAAAACAAAACCAAAAGCATATTCTGCAGGAGAAGGAGGTGCTTGCTAACCATAGCATATTGCTGCTGTTAAAAAAAATTTGGGGAACTGCACTTTTACTTTAACATGGCCTAGTAACAGTAATGCTTACTGCATGCTACAAAATTCACCAAGATACTTTATCAGACCTTGAATTATCTGATCAGCTGGTCCTGTGTAATAAGAAACAGGCCACCACCTTTGTTCTCTCTCTCAGAAATTAAGAAGTCAAAAATAGAAAGGAGCCCTGTCAAATGAGGACAAATTTAACCAGGAGGGTAAAATAGGCAGGTTGTTAAATTTCAATCGCTTTAACAAAATGATCTAAGCTTATGAGATTAACAGCCACAGCAAACCATGAAATAAAATGCTGTATTATTGTCACTAGGATTGAAGTGGAAGAATGTAGGCTTATAGAAATATTAAGGGAAAACATTTCTTTAGTTTGTACAGTACTGAACGCTTCCACAAAAAACCCCAAAACATGTTCATTAGCCAGACTTCTGAAAATGCAATTCACTCTTTTTTTTCCTGTTCTAAATGATGGATATACCTAAAGAAGTCGTTTTCTGGATTTGTACATCCATTTTCATTCCCTTATAATGTTTACAGATGCTTCAATCCAGGAAATTATTTAAGTGTCAAACTGCACAGTGAAAGTCTCAACTAAAAAAAAAAACCCAACCAAACCCATCTCTGGAAACAAATTTGGCAACCATAATTCTTTGCCATTCAATCTAGATCTCTGCAGCTGTTTCCTTCAAAATAGATTTTTGCCTACAGAGATATTTAGGTTACAGCAGACTTAATTAATCCTAGGTACTGTCAAGAAGAGAGGCACAGAAACATGCTGCTGCTTCTGAGTATCAGTGATCCTCCCAAGACAGCCGCAACAGCAGGCTGTTACCTCTCAAGATCCTTAGCATTAATGATTACCTCCCACATCTTTATGTATGCTATTGTAAATGGGCCACAGCTATTTGGAACATACAGTGGTTTGGAAGTTGAATATTACTGCCAGTATAGGTGTTAACAACCACACTCTTGCACTGATCTTCAGCGCCTAATGCCCAAGAGAAAATTTAGCAGCTTTTTTCACAGATCTCCCAGGTCTGCTTTGCAGGGAGTCATGGTGACAGACTGGCTGAATCTGTGGCAGAAAGATCACAAGGGTTTGGAGGAGGAAGAATTCCATGTCTTTATGAGATTAGGTGGATTTTAAGTATGGTCTCTACATCCAATCTGAAACCACAAGAACAGCAGTTTAACACCTGCCATCGTCCCATACTCACATGCAAGTTACACAGGGGCTCAATAGTGCACATGTAGGCTTCTTTACAGCTCTGAGTAAAGAGTAATTAATACCAGGTGTTTAACAGCTTAAGATACAGTTAGCAGTAGCCTGGTGTACACTCGGCAGTTTAAAAGTACCTGCAGGTTCAAAAAGTTCTAGAAGAAAAAAACAGAGGAGGTCTGGTAGCCTTAAGTAACCCTTATGAAGCCATCATCAGGGTACCCGTGCTCCTATCAGGCACACTAGTTACCTTTCAGCCCTTCTGTACATCCCCTGCAGCATGTGGGAGGAGGGTGGGAGCGCAGCCAGGGACGCCTGGGAAGAAGCACTCTGAACCCGACCACAGGCCCCGGTGTGAAAGGCCAAGTAGTCGTGCTTTCAACAGCACCTCCGATGCACAATTCCCAACGTAGAAGCAAAGGATCCATAGGTAGAGGCAGACACAGCATAAGATCACACTGACTGCCCTGCAGTGAGTAGCTTTGTATTCATTCCACAGGGGGTGAAAAAAAAGGTAACTTTACAGAACGAGACATGATTAAACAACTAGGATCTTGATTAGGGTCAGTGTAAAGCACTGCTGTCACTCCTACATGTTGTAGAAGTTTTTTTTCTATATCCATATTTTAAACTAAGGCAAGTAGCATCTGCCTACATAACACTGGATTGTTCAAATCACAGCAAGAGCCTTTTTCCTTCTTAAAGTAATCGGCCCAGACTCCCCCGGTACCTATTTCTCGGATGCACGTCAAACACCTCAGCAACTGGGGTTGGCACTTCATAGCCCCACCACCAGCGATTCCACAGGTTTCAGCCACACAGGTCACAGGGCCCACGTTTTCCCCAGCTGTCCTGGGGCACTCCAGCGTGACGTGCCAGCACGCTCTTTAATAGAAACCCCAGATATTTTCACAGTCAGCCTCTTAGCATATTCTGCACACATAATTGCTTTCAAGATAATATTTTTTTAAGTAGAGGAAAAGCAATTGAATGGCATAGTAGACTATCACGAAGCACTGGGCAAAAAATAACTCTGCTGGACTGAACCAGCCCTTGAACATGCCTTTTCAGAAGTCTTGAAAACCATGCTAGCTGCTACATCTTAGTTTTCATGTGCCTCAGCAGTTCTCCATCCTGGCTGGAAGTGTAAAGTGTGAAATGACTGTTCTTGCAGCATTCAGAGTTTGGCCACGGCCAAGAAATCCTGGAACTGTAGTAGTGTATTCTTTGGGGTATGTTCAATGTCAGACTAAATCTCCAAATGTTTCTTGGCTCACCCACCATTAACTGGACCTTGAGCTTACCATTTGTATTCGATGGCGGGGGTCTAACGCGGCCATTTGTTTTGACAAATGTTTTCCATTGCCTCTGCATAGCTGACAGAATGTGAGGCATATTAGAAGGTCAAGTTCTTTCTGAGCCACCCAGGACTCCTGGAGTCCTCAGAAATCTCATTGGAACATAGCTAAAGAACTAATTGTAAATCTGTTTGCAAAAGATTTTAGTTCATCACGAACTGGAGGTCTTAAAATCTTCTTAGATCCTTATCACTTGTTCTCTGAGCATCTTCATTCCTTTAGATCAAAAATCATTACTTAGTGGAAAATTATAGCTGCAGGCATTCTGCAGAGAAACAAGGATCACTTCTGCTTTTGTCTTCTGTGCTTTGTTTTAAACACAGAGTGCAAACCAGTTACAGTCACACGCTACAGACGAGCAGCTGGGCAAAGTCAGAGTTTTTGATTAAAACCTGCAATCCATGAGCAGACTTGGAAAAACAGGACTATCCTTCTTACAGCAAAGCCAAAGAAGGACTGCCTGTTTAGAGCTGATCCCTTCAGGTGCAACTTTAATGGCTCTGGCAGAATAATAGGAAAATATGACACCTCTGAACTCTATCGAATATTCAGCGCCTTATTTAGCCTGAAAGAAATTTTGATACTCAGATGTATTTTTAATAGCAGTTTCAGAGCAGAAAAGTCCTTATTTCTGAAAAGCTAAGCATAGGCAGAAGCATCATTTCAGTACAGTTTCACAGAATGGCTGAGGTTGGGAGGCACCTCTGGAGGTCATCTGGTCCAACCCCCTGCTCAAGCAGGGGCACTCACAGCAGGCTGCCCAGGGCCATGCCCAGACAGCTTCTAAACAACTCCAACAATGGAGATTCCACAATCTCCCTGGGCAAAGTCTGTTAGCACTTGGTCTCCCTCACAACAAAAAAGCATTACCTGACATTCACGGGGAGCCTCCTGTGTTTCAGTTTGTGCCCATGGCCTCTGGTCCTGGTGCTGAGCACCACAGAAAAGAGCCTGGCTCCACCCATCCCCTCTGCACCCTCCCTTCAGGTACCTGTACATATTGATGGGACCTTCCCTGAGCCTCCTCTTCTCCAGGCGGAACAGTCCCAGCTCTCTCAGCCTTTCCTCACTGGAGAGATGCTCCAGTCCCTTAATCGTCTTCGCCAGCCTTCACAGGACCCTTCCCTCATAGCTCCGTGACCCTCTTGCACTGAAGAGCCCAGAACTGGAGCCCAGACTCCAGGTGTGGTCCCACCAGTGCTGAGTAAAAGGCAAGGATCACCTTCCTCGAGCTGCTGGCAGCACCCTAAGGCAGCCTAATGCAGCCCAGGATGCTGTTAGCCCTCCCTGCAAGGGCACGCTCTTGACTTGTGTGCAGCTTGGTGCCCACCAGGACCCCCAGGTGCTTTTCCCCAGAGCTGCTTTCCAGCTGGTCAGCTCCCCAGCACATCCTGGTGCCTGGGATGGTTCCTCTCCAGGCACAGGACTTTGGATTTCCCTTTGCTGAATTTCACAAGGGTCCTGTTGGTGCACTTCTCCAGCCTGCAAACACTTTCAAAGACTACATGCAATGCTGGAAGTCTTCGGGAGAAAAGCTACCACAGACCAGTAACATTTAATTTGTCTTTCCAGTGACACCAGCCTGGATCCGAAATGAGGGTATTCGCTGGGTTTTCTTCTCCATGAGGTCAAGGCCTAATTTCTCCTCAGCTGTTAGGATCCTCAACATGCAGGGTCACATAGCCCTTGGTACTTCAAGACAGTCATAGATCAGCATTAAGAGATACACTGTGTTACCTCCTCAGGAACTGAGCTAATTGTGTGAAAGACACAGGAATAATTTGATGTACCATCCCTTTTCCATGTAGCATTAGTCAGTTTGTAATGATTCCCCCCCCCTACTCTGCCCTGGTCAGGCCCCACCTGGAGTATTGTGTCCAGTTCTGGGCTCCCTGGGATAAAAAAGACAGGGATCTTCTGGAGAGAGTCCAGAGAAGGGCCACGAAGACGATTAAAGTCCTGGAGCATCTCCCCTGTGAAGAAAGGCTGAGTGAGCTGGGACTGTTCAGCCTGGAGAAAAGAAGACTGAGAGGGGATCTCATCAATGGTTATAAATATCTCAAGTGTGGGACACAGGGGGAAATGGCCAGCCTCTTCTCAGTGGTCTGTGGGGACAGGATAAGGGGCAATGGCCTCCAGTTGGAGCACAGGAAGTTCCACACCAACATGGGAAGAACTTGTTCCCAGTGAGGGAGCCCTGGGACAGGCTGCCCAGGGGGTGTGGAGTCTCCTTCTCTGGAGAGATTCCAGCCCTGTCTGGACGCCTCCCTGTGCGACCTGTCCTAGGGACCCTGCTTTGGCAGGGGTGGTTGGACCCAATGATCTCTGTAGGTCCCTTCCAACCCCTACAATTCTGTGAAATCTAATGTCTTATAAGCATCAGCTAGAAATGAATCATTTGCATAGGCTTACACATCAGTGTAGCACACACCAGCTTTGATAAGTTTCGCCCTACACTTCTTGGGCAGTTGCTTATCTCCAATTCCTGATTGACAGGGACCATGAAGATTTCCTGCCTTTCTTTATAGTATGGAGTATGCCTGTGTCCTCAGGTTACTAAATTTCCAGTTGCTTAAGTAAACCTGACCTCTTAATTTGGATGGCAATATTATCCCCAGCATCTTAAAGCATGACCGTGTTCTCCAAAACAGTAAGAGTCCAGCCTGGACCCTGAAAAACCATACTTGATCCCTTGTAGATGATACCCTGCCACCAGTAATACGAATTCAGTGGTATGTAGACTTGCAATACCTTAGGTAGATGTAGTTGATTGGAATTCCAAGAAACTGTATTTTCACTTTGTTTTCTGGCTTTGCAAGGCTAATAGAACAAAACATGGTGGTTTTATTCATCACTAAACAGAGGTGATGATACAGCTGTAGGTAGACAGCTCTGTCAGATAAGAAAAAAATCATTTTTGTATTGTCATTTCAGAGGAATAAACCCAGTGTTGAGTAGTCCCCAACTTAGTTTGTATGATTTGTTAGAAAAGGGGACAGACACAGCAGGAACAACACTGTCTTTGCCCTTCCTTCACAGCTCTGTCCAGTGTGATTTCCCTTCCCAATGTCAGGCATGCCTCATACTTACAGCAGCACAGACAGTTATGATTTACTTCTATGTCCATCTGCTCTGAAGTGACCTGATGGCAATGTACTCAAGCTTCCCCTGCATCCTACCTTTACCTGGAGTTTTTACTATCACCTTTTTTCTTTACGACCCAATCCTCTCTCTTAGCCTTTGAATTATTTAATCTTCTTCCTTAAAGCCACATGCTTATGTTTAGGTTATGGCCTTATAACCAAAAGCCTCAGCATTTTCTCCTTGAAAAGAAAGGTGAACGAGAGCCCAAGCAGCACTGTTGCATGCCAATACCAACAAACTGCTGCTAACCTCATCCTTCACCGCAGCAAAGATCGATGACCCACAGCAAAGTCTTTTGGTCCAGGGAACAGAGCTGGAACCTAAAGAAGGTAGTCAGAATGGCCCAAAAGTGGTTTTAAGGAGAAGACACGTGCTAACGGTTCTGTAAAAAGTTAAACGGTACCACTGGAGTTACATCCATTCTACACAGTAGAGGATAGGGTCTTAAGCAGCAAACCAGAGGACTCCTGCAGAAGTCTAGCATCACATTTATTTCTGTACCTGAAGCTTGAACGAATTAGAACAGGCTTCCAAGGCAAAAGAGAATCGAAGACTTTTAATAGATTGAGCAAGGTTCTGGTGTAATTTAGTCTTCCCTCTACAGGCAGGGATAACATAGACACTTGCCAGTATTTCAGACTAAAACCAGTGAGAAACCTTTATTGAATCACAAGGTTGGAAAAGACCTTTGAAGATCAAGTCCAACCAATCCCATTCTAAACTAAATCAGATCCCTGAGCACCTCATCTACCCGTCCGTTAAACACATCCAGGGACGGTGACTCAACCCCCTCCCTGGGCAGCCTGTGCCAGGCCCTGACAACTCTTGCAGTAAAAAATTTTTTCTAATGTCTAATCTGACCCTGCCCTGGCACAGCTTTGGTATCTCTGATGTTTATCCACACAGGAGGAGCTGTCACTTTTTAGAGACTGGATTGCTACTAACTGGTTTTAAGAAGAAAAAAACCCAACAACAGAAGAGCAATATTCCATAATCCTTTTCACTGAGAGCATTTAAGCACCTGGTCATGCTGTACGTGCAGTCCTGTATCACACTGTACATAAACTAGAAGCCTGTCTGAAGGATCCCAAGAGATTCCCAGCCTTAACCTGGCCATCACTTACCCTACTGCAGCACAACAGAAAGGCTTTCATCTTTCCAGATGCATTAGCTGCCCCTGTACCATCCTACGCTCTATGAAGAATTTTAATAGCTTCCAGATATTGGCTCATAGGGTGCTGACACAACCCTTGTAGAATTATAATATCATACAATAGTATTATGAGAAGGATCAGAAACCCAGAAAGAAACAGCCTTTGGAACCCTGAGCTGACAAGGAGAACAATACACGATGCCGCTTGTAACGCCTTCTTGTTCAGCATCACTGCCTGGGAGCCAGCAAGGCTGGGGTACTGCTTCTTTGAAGCTTTTTAGATCAACTATCAGGTTGGTTCTCACACGATGAGTTCTCACACATGTGAGGAGGGAACAAGGACATATAGGTTTTGGGGATCTGCAAAACTACTTCTGTGCATGGTGGTTACTGGAGTTCTTCTTTAAATGCCATTTGGCAGTGGTGCAGCAGTTAGGTATTAGCTCCATGAATTTGAATCTGGGCATTGTTCAGAGATGTGCTATTGCTTACTGCCTCTTCCCTCCAGGAGCATTTTTTCCTGATAGTCTTCCATGGATGTAAGGACATTTGTCCAGGTCAGACTTGCAGCGCAGCACTGTGATAGCATTACTGCAGTCTCCCTTTTGAAAGGGAGTTATCTGTTAATTTACCAGGTAATTCCTACCATTAGCTGTTACTTCTGAAGTGCTATGTAATTAACATAATGATTAAATATTAATAACTAGATTGCACTGAAAATTATAAAATCATTTTATATAAAATACTGAAACATTTTTGCTGTACTTGAACAGCTCAATTTCCTTTCCAAAATGCCTAACTCTTCATATTTACCTTTCCTATATCTTCACTTACCAAGAACATCTGGGGGAAAAAAATGAGAATATAAGCAAACTAAGAAACTGATCATATTCCTGTTTAATAATCATCAGATTAACTTATAAATTTTTCTTTACAGGTTATTCTGGATCTAATTGCAAAAAAAAAAGGAGAATATAAGCAAACTAAGAAACTGATCATATTCCTGTTTAATAATCATCAGATTAACTTATAAATTTTTCTTTACAGGTTATTCTGGATCTAATTGCAAAAAAAAAAGGAGAATATAAGCAAACTAAGAAACTGACCGTATTCCTGTTTAATAATTATCAGACTAACTTATAAATCTTTCTTTATAAAAATGAAAGATGGGTGAGAGTAGATCTATAAACTAGAATTTTTAAAATACTCCGAGAATAGTATTTTAAGACTTGAGACAGACCTAAGGAGGATTAATTCAGACTTCTACCACACTCAAAAGATTTCAGCCCCTAGAAACTAGCTATTTTTTGAGATACCATTTTAAATATAAAGAAAAAAGTATAATATATATAAAGAAAATATATATTTCTTTAAATATAAAGAAAAAGGAGTTTTACACATACCTCATGTAGAAACTATTCCTTCACCTATGAAAGCAGAGGCAACAACTCTGTACAAATTACAGTAAAAATAACATTGTATAATTTACAATAGAAGCAGCCAGATGATTTGTGGCTTTCAATCTCATGATTGAAAGGTGAGCAGGCAACAACCAGTAAACAGACATCAAATGAAGAGGGGGGAAGCCCAGCAATGTAAACCATCAAACATTCAAAGGGCAAAACCAAGAAGAAATATCACTTGATCTGTTTTAGTCCACCTGACATTTTTATATCCACATTTAACTAACAGGTCATTAATATCCACACAAATGTAAGCGAGGGAATTTTGAGCCAAGATGTCTTGTTCAAAGTAGTAAAACCTTTATTCACACTCAGCCTGTACCTCAACCATTCCATAACTTGGCAGCCCTGACAAGTACGCGGAGCGCCACCAGTCCAACCGTGCAGAAGGGAATCGCTCAGCATCTGTTCCCAACATTCTTGCACCACTGTGGAAAAAAAACAATTACTAGGTAAGGTTTTTCCCTAGAGAAACCTGGCTACATACAGGGGGGTGGAAGTCAGAGAGCAAGCCGTGTGCAACAGGGAATTTCAGGGTTCCCTTTTTGCCTTCCATGCAGGAGAGATTCCTTGCAGCTGAAGCTCTTTTGCAGATTCTAACTTCCTAAAGAGCCACAAGAGAATTCACTCATCCAAGTTCATTTGGTCCTGTCCTATTCTGAAACATTCTTAAACGTTGAGATCAGAAGATAGGAAGAGCAACTATCAGCAGATAGCAAGAGATATGGTCTTGTGATATCTGGGATCTGTGGTAACTATTTTCAATTTATCAGAAATTC
Organism: Zapornia atra; assembly: GCA_013400835.1. Lineage (NCBI taxonomy): Eukaryota > Metazoa > Chordata > Aves > Gruiformes > Rallidae > Zapornia > Zapornia atra. The sequence goes on from VZTU01033570.1 coordinate 38,382, forward strand.
TCAAGCTTACCCCTTAAGGGTAACCTTACCCCTTAACAGCCACCTCTTACACAATGATTTCTGCAAATGAATTTCTTAGAGCAGACTATGCTTTATCATGTACCATATAAACCAGAATACAATACAAAATCAAGCACAACACAGTGATACTAATTTTATACACTTTTCATTTTCTGGAAAACAACTTTTCCTCCTAAATTTGCCAAGATGAGGGTCTTTAATAAAATGGACTCTCAGAATTATGCCTTCCCAAGTCCAATTAAATTGGTTTGCTTCATGGCTTTAAACTTGTAAAGAATATTTCCATGAGGTTTGGGTTTAGGCATGACTGAAGTTGCGATTGTCACTACAGATCCTCAGAGGTTTAATGATATCAGGGTTCCCAAATATATGCTATGAGTAAATCTTTGGGTCCTCTGATTTTAATAGGTTTTGGTTTTATAAACAATAACGCTGAGGATCAGGTGTAGCAGTGAGTGATCTTGAACTGGGTTTAAACTGAACAGATTAAGGTTTCTCTTAGAACTTTCCCATGCTAAGGGAATGATCCTATAGTAATGTCATCTCCGCTGTGTTAGGAAAGCACCGGTGTTTCCAGTGGCAAGTACAATTTACAGCAATTTTTAAAAATAAAGATTATTCCTGAAGGTCTTGGAGGACAAATCCTCTGAGGAGCACCTGAGGGAACCAGGGATGTTTAGCCTGAAGAAGAGGAGGCTGAGGGGAGACCTTATCACTGCCTACAACTACCTGAAGGGAGGTTGTGGAGAGGTGGGTGATGGTCTCTTCAGCCACGTGACAGGAGATGGGACAAAGGGAAATGGCACAAAGCTGTGCCAGGGCAGGGTCAGATTAGATGTTAGGAAAATGTTCTTCACTGAAAGAGTTGTCAGGGCCTGGAACAGGCTGCCCAGGGGAGGGGCTGAGTCACCTTCCCTGGATGCATTTAACAGACGGGTAGATGAGGTGCTCAGGGATCTGGTTTAGCATAAGACAGGAACGGTTGGGCCTGATGATCTTAAAGGTCATTTCCAACCTTGTGATTCTGTGGTCTTTAGCAAAATAAGCAAATATGCACATTATTATAAAATACACTCTGCACCCAGATTACAGTGCTACATCAGCAATAACACAAAGAAATGAATACAAGAGGAAGAAACTGATAGAATATGGAGCCCAGACTTTGCAATGACTAGCTGAATCAACAATATGACTAATGGTATGAATTTCAGCTGACTGCACATCTTTGCAAAGCACCACACTAAGGATGACTAGTCACAGTAGGAAAACTGATGACTTATCCTCTCAGAAGCATCCCCGAATGTAAACGCAAGCAGAGAGTATCTTCAGTGCACACGAAGATAAAGCTGGTTGTCTGGGCTTACGGGATCAGGCTGGGGGTTGTGTGTATTCCTTTGGAGCTCATCTTTCCACAACTCCCAAATATGTGGTGTGCTGACTGTAGTTGTGGTCATTTAGTTCAGCAAATATTATTCAAGGTCAAACACTTGAAAGGAATGTCTTCCTTTAAAGGAAGAACAGAACTTAACTGCTAAACTAATTAATGTCCCCATCAGACTGCTTCTAGCCCACAACAAGTAGCTTGGTATCCGTGTTTAACAAACTGAGCTTATACACAATTCCAGTTTTACCTGTAATCACTCCTGAAAGTTTAATTACTGACACCACTTGCATATGGATTTCCTCCGTGTCAGATACTGAATAAAACCAATTTGCTTCAGACAGCTTCTGGGGCTAAATTTTTGGAAAGCTATTTTAGGAGCTCTCTTCAGTTTATTACTAATCCCACTGCGTAGGAACTACTCTGGGTTCCAGATCATGAGGACTTTAAAGACAGACTGCTAACACACCCCAATTTATTTAAGCAATTATACAGTGGTAATTGCAGTGAATTTAATTACCATTTCTGATGATGCACAGACTGAAGCAGATTACACCCCTCTCAAACCTTTTCTGTTTCCTCTTTCGGGCGCAGAAACCCTAGATGAGAGGTGAGCTCTTGCATCATTAAACCTGACAGGCACTGTATCACCATCTCCCAAAGAGCTCAGACTCCAGTTTGCCTCTTTTTTTTTGCCATCCTTGAGACAAATGAGAACAACCTGCTCCAGGCTTTCCCTGCTTTAAAAGCAAAGATCCCCTTCCAAATAGAAGCCTAAAAATACATTTAAGTCACCACAAATTTGTTGGTGTGTCAACATTATCACTTAGCTTAAAAAAAAAGTCTTTTCACTGCCATTTACATTTTTATTTATCTCCTGTTCCTCCAGCCTAAATAAAGCAAGTTTCCCCATGTTTTCATATATCAGAACAGCTGATTGATTTGACCATGCTACATTTAACTTTTTTTTTTAATCTTTTCTCCCATTTCCAATTCTGCAAGTCTATAGCAGGGCTTTATTCTGTGGTAAATGGCACAGTCTAACCAGAATCCCAAAGAAGAATGAATGGCATGTCATCTCAAAGCGCACACTCCCTGCAGCTCAGGCCACAAGGCTAAGCAAGACACACAGTAGCATCTACTCCAGTTAATATTTGTTACACTGGTTGGCTCATTTACACCCTGACTGCAGCACGCCGCCTTTACCACAACACCATCCTGTTTGGCTTCCAGAGAGTCACAGAATTGCAGGGGTTGGAAGGGGCCTCCAGAGATCATGGGGTCCAACCCCCCTGCCAAAGCAGGGTCCCTAGGACAGGTCGCACAGGGAGGCATCCAGACGGGGCTGGAATCTCTCCAGAGAAGGAGACTCCACACCCCCTGGGCAGCCTGTCCCAGGGCTCCCTCACCCTCACTGGGGAAAAAGTTCTTCCCATGTTGGTGTGGAACTTCCTGTGCTCCAACTTGAGGCCATTGCCCCTTGTCCTGTCCCCACAGACACTGAGAAGAGGCTGGCCATTTCCCCCTGTGTCCCACACTTGAGATATTTATAACCATTGATCAGATCCCCTCTCAGTCTTCTTTTCTCCAGGCTGAACAGCCCCAGCTCACTCAGCCTTTCCTCACAGGGGAGAGGCTCCAGGCCCTTAATCATCTTTGTAGCTCTTCTCTGGACTCTCTCCAGGAGATCCCTGTATGCTTTATCCCAAGGAGCCCAGAACTGGACACAATACTCCAGGTGGGGCCTGACCAGGGCAGAGCAGAGGGGGAGGATCAAGTCCTTTGACCTGCTGGCCATGCTCCTTTTAACGTGCCCCAGAAATGGAGCCCAAAGGAGATCCATTGTCTTCAGATCACTGAAAAACCACAGAGATCCAAAAAAACACATCCAGCAGATAAAGAGGAGGATTACTTTCTTCCAGGAGAACAACAACTTTCACAATTTACATCACCAACAATCATTTACTCACTAAATAGCAAGTTTGGTTGTTTTGGGCTTCTGCCATAAAAAGCATGTAGCAGTTCTTCACCTTTCCTAGCTCTCCTTCATAGCCAAATATGGTTCCTTTACTGCCACAGACCACCCAGACTCCTGGATCTGACCGCAACTTTTGATTTCAGAGTAATATTGATAACTCAGTGATGCAACTAAAGTCACACTCCTCCCCTCACAGCATTTATGTCTCACTCTGAAAATAGTTGCTCTCCACTGCTGTCCTATGAGATACATTCCTACAGAAGAGTATTCAGCACCGAGCGAAGAGCTCATTTTAAGGGCTGCTTTCAACAAAATTTCCACATCCAGATGGTATATGAATTATAACCTATCACGGACTTCACAGCAGCCCACGGCTTGTTAATTGTCACTTCCAGGTTTCAATGGCTTTTACAAGCCACTAACAGAACCTGCTGTTCTTCTTACTCACAAAGTAGAATATCCTAATTCTTAAGGATACACATCACACTCTACTTTCCTCCTCCCTCTTACTGGCTTGATTTTATGGAGACCTGCTTCATATATTGGGGGTTGAACTCAATGATCTCTTGAGGTCCCTTCCAACCCCTACAATTCTGTGATTCTGCAATTCTGTGATCTTTTTGAGGCAAAGATCCTCAAGAGAAGAGCTATAGGCCAAGTACCTCCTGCTCTATCTGCCCTTGTTACTCAGAAAAGAACTAATCCCCTTCCTGTTTTATTATTCTGAACCAAGTTCAGAGTCTCTGGTGAATAATATGTAAGCTTAATGCACGTAATAAAATATTAAATGGCTTTTCATATTGTGTTTTTACCTGCCTGTAAGTTACCTTACCCCAAACAGCAATTTATAATCACGTGCAAGATGCGGCTTCCTCAATTTGCATAGTTTAGAAATAGCAAGGCAGAAACGACGTGGTGACAGTAGTTACTTGCTTTTTAGAACAACATTAGAGCAGAGCTTGGTGGATTAGTTGCAGTGTCTGCAAAGTTCTGCCTATTAGTAATTGCAAAGCCTTAAGATGAGGCCCTGAAGAACATGAGCTGCATGAATTCAGCTTATTAATTGCAGAGTTTTTATTAAATTAGCCGTTAGATAATCATAAAGTGGACATTGGAGTTGAGGCTTTCAGATTGCTTGAGAAAGTTTAGAGTACATAAAACAAGCCCTACTTGAATTATAGAAGCTAGGCGCCCGCGTCAGCACTGTTTCCAGCCCAGGACTCCCCTGCTTCCCCTCGCAGTTAACAAGGCCTCTCAGCACCTCACAGGCAGGCAGGCGCACATGGCTTCCCAGACACAGGGACGCTCACTTTGGAGCTAGCCAGGCTCGTGTCCGTACACATTAATAGGGCTCCAAAACACAGGGAGTACAGGCAAAGAGAGGTGACGGAGCGTGCGGAAAGCAGGGCCTCAGGAGGTGAGGATGTGTGGATCTCCAATAACCACATCCTTCCCTCCGCAGCAGGCATTCAGAAGAACAGACCTAGGTCATGCTTCATAACCGCAAAATTCCTTGGCTGGCCCACCTATAGATGGGCTCTCCAAGGAAGTTGCTTTAACCTCAAGGCCATATTCACAGCTGCAAAACATCTACGTGGCCTGGAGAGAAGGATCCCTCCTCCTTCAGCCTCCAGGGCATTTCCCAGCAAAGTGCAGCTGTTTGGGGTTTGTGCTGGGAGCAATTTGGAATTACAGCTTTTAAAACTACTGCACTTTTTATAGTTAATTGAAAACTAAATCAGCTTGGAATTTACCACAGAGAGGTCAGATAAACCAGAGATGTGGTTTGTGTGCTTCCTCTAGATACACGTCAAAGGAAAACCCAAACAAAAATGACTATTCTTTGCACTTATAATTGGCTCTGGTCACAGGCTTTATACAACAGAGTGAAATTCCCTAGGCAGTGGCATGTTCTCCTGCACTTCTCTGACTGAAAGAAAAATAACCTGGTGAAGCAAGCTGCAAACAGATAATTCAATAAAAGTTAGGTGCCCTAACAGTTCCCCAGATGCCTGACTTCGCTTGTGATCCCCTCACATTGATTTGAACGTAGAGAGGAGCAGCGGATTCAGAGCAAATTACAACAGCAGCCTGGCAGCTCCAGGAGAGGCAGGCAGCATCACCTGCCTGCTCTACACCAAGAGCTGCTACATCCCCCTAACAACCAGCATTGCTCAACACTCACTTTTCCTCCAGAAAGGAAGTTATCCTGGCTTTTGGATAGACCATACACCACAGATCTGGATCCTCAAGTTCTTTGAGCCTCCAGCTGCGTATTAAACCTCTTCTTCAGAACGTTAATACCTGTCTTTTAAGCACAACTACATCTATGCTTAAGATATTCCAATATACTATAAGCTTCTACACATAGTAGAAAGCACAAGAAGTAGCTTTACTTGCATTTTCTATCTCCCTTTAGTTTCTGGGCTAGCTAGAGCAACTCCTGCTTTGCCTTTAGAGGTCTCCTACTCTGACTCTGTGCCCTGATAGAGAAGCAAGGTGGAACTAGATGCATATTGCATATTAAGACGTACACATAATACATTGATTTAGCCCCTCATGAAATTCCTGAACTGTATTTTCCTTGCCACATGAAAAGCTATTATTTTTATCTGTTTTCTTAAGTAAATAATTCAGGAAAAAAGTGTTGTGTTCTTCTAGTGTTTCAGAATGTGTATTTTGGGGTAAGAAAGTATTATGTTGGATTTACTGTACTTTGGTACGTCTGCCTCAGTTACTCAAGATCAAACCCATTCCCCCTGAATTGGGAGAGAGGGGGAAAAACCACAGTAACCTAGGGTTACATTGTACAAATAGTAATTACATTTGTATGCTATCAAAGAAATCCCACTAACACCGGAAGATATAACCAAATTCATCATTTCTGTTGATTAAATCAGATATCTTATTTCATGCACCGGATGACAATCTATTCCTATTGAATGAGTACTGTTGGCCCTTCATTTGAAGCGTTTTGTTCTCAGTGTGCATCTAGTCTCCAAGATATTCTGAAATACCTGCATGCAGAACTGCATAGGGCCAATTTTAGCATATTTTCCAGAATAGTATATAGAGCTTTGATCCACAGATCTTCATTCCTACAAGGGATTCTCCCGAGGACAGAGGGAGTTGTGAGCGTATCACGACGGTCCTAAGTCTTCAACAAGGAGCATAACAGTTGAGTTTATTTCTACCACTAAATAAATACAAACATAGGAATTGATGCAACACACTACCAACACCGCTAGTCCCTGTGACTAGCTGTGCTCCCCAGGGCTGGTGTTGGGTCCAGCCCTGTTCAGTATCTTCACTGACGACCTTGATGAGGGAACAGCATCCACCCTCAGCAAGTGCTGATGATACAGAGCTGGGAGGGGTGGCTGACAGGCAGGACACTGCGCTGCCATCCAGAGACCTGGACAGGCTGAAGAGCTGGGCAGGGAGAAACCAGATGAGATTCAACAAGAGCAAGTGTAGAGTCTGGCACCTGGGGAGGAATAACTGCTGGAATCAGTACAAGCTGGGGGTGACCTGCTGGAGAAAAGCTCTGTGGAGAAGGACCTGGGGGTCCTGGTTGATGACAGGTTGGCCATGAGCCAGCAGTGTGCCCTGAGGGCTGAGAGAGCCAATGGGATCCTGGGGGGCATCAGGAGGAGTGTGTCCAGCAGGTCACAGGAGGGGANGCATGGGATGCAGGGGGAAATGGCCAGCCCCTTTTCAGTGTCTGTGGGGACAGGACAAGGGGCAATGGCCTCAAGTTGGAGCACAGGAAGTTCCACACCAACATGGGGAAGAACTTTTCCCCAGTGAGGGTGAGGGAGCCCTGGGACAGGCTGCCCAGAGGGTGTGGAGTCTCCTTCTCTGGAGAGATTCCAGCCCCGTCTGGATGCCTCCCTGTGCAATATGAGCTGGGGAGCTGCTTTGGCAGGGGGTTGGACCCCATGAGCTCTAGAGGTCCCTTCCAACCCCTGTGATTCTGTGTATTTTTTCTCAAATATTTTCCCACTGTGAGCAGGCTTTCAGACAACACAGGATAGGTAGGCTTTGTCTTTAGTAGCTACAGTGTTCACCATTTCACTTCCCATCCAAGCCCTCAGATTTTTATGCAAGTTGCTTCAACAACTACGCTGATAACATCAAGCTTCCTGAAAAAACATGCCAACCAGTATACAGGGGCTCCCCCAAAGTCTCAGTCCTTGTCACAGTCACTGGAGCCAGGCTCCTTTGAAAATCTGACCCCAAAATTATCATTTGCTTCACTCTCTCAGATGTTTGGAATGCCTGTGTAATCCAAATTGCATGCAGCAGAAGTAATCTTGGTTTCAAAGGAGAATAGAGCTGAAAGGTCAAACAAATCTCAATCTATGCTGCCTCAAGCCTTTCTTCTTCCAAAGGAGTAGCTAATGACTTGTTCTTTGGGAAGACTGGAAGGAGATCAAATGTGAAGGCATGATTAAGAGAAGAAAAATCTTCCACCCCAATTACAGCTTCCATGCTTTTGGCTAGAATCCATAACCTAGCTTCCAGGGGCAGTCCTGTGACTTTTCAGTTCCCTTATTATGCTCTACAGAGTCAAAAGGATAGATGCATGCTATCAGTTTGCTACTTTATAAGCTTGAAAAGAGGGAAAATGAATGGGGAGGCAGCCTCAGAAACTCTGCTGGAACACAACGGGCACTGAAGGTTTTCCCAGAGGTAAACAATTCAGGTTTCAGAATTTTCTGAGATGGGGGACTGCATGCAAACTCTCTTTGTCTCTAGCTCCCTATCACTGCTGCCTATGGTGCCACCACAGCTTCACAGAAACTTTAAGACACAGGAAATTAGAATAAAGCAACAAGTTCCACTGCCCTATGAAGGACTATGCTCTGCATGCTCTCATTTGACAAGAATACTTTTTTCCAACCTACTTAACAACCTCTGATTTTTGTATTTGCCTACTGCTTCCTTGGCTGATACAGGTAGAATCAATGACCTCCATCCTAAGGAGTATTCAAGGAGTTCTCTAAAGCAAGAGCTTGTTTGTTTACTGATGGTTGTCCAATGACTTAAAGTTTCAAATCCTGACAGTGCTTTAAGTATTGCCAGGTGAGTGAGAAACATGTGAGTCTTTGGTTAGGGCATGAGAATTTTAGTCAACAGAGCAAAGATATACAAGCAAAAGGCATGCTATTGTGATGCTTTCAGAGCTGCAGTAATACATATGAGTAATTACAAGAATTTGAGGAGGAACTGCCACATTTTTATTGTCCCTCTCTGCTCTGCCCTCATGGGGCCCCAGCTGGAGTCCTGTGTCCAGAGCTGGGGCCCCCAATACAAGAAAGATGTAGAACTGTTGGAGAGGGTTCAGAGGAGCCACAAAGATGATCAGAGGGCTGGAGCACCTGCCCTACAAAGAGAGGCTGAGGGAGCTGGGCTGGTTCAGCCTGGAGAAGAGAAGGCTGTGAGGGGACCTCATTGCAGCCTGTCAGTACCTGAAGGGAGCAGAGAAACAGGAGGGGAATCAGCTTTTTAAAAGGGTAGACACTGGCAGGACAAGGGGGAATGGATTAAAACTAGAGGAGGAAAGGTGTAAATTGGATATTAGGGGGAATTTTTACAGAGAGAGTTGTGAGGGGCTGGAACAGGCTGCCCAGAGAGGGGGTGGGTGCCTCGTCCCTGGAAGTGTTCAAGGCCAGGTTGGATGGGACCCTGGGCAACCTTGTGTAGCTCCAGGCCTGAGGTTGGTGGCCCTGCCTGTGGCAGGGGGGTTGGAGCTCTATGATCCTTGGGGTCCCTTCCAACCCAGCCCATTCTATGATTTTATGATTTGCACCTGCACGTGGGAGAACCACATCTTACCTTTCAGGGTTTGTCCTACACTAAGTGGATAAATCCACAAGCCTCCTTTATGCACCCAAAGGCTTGTGGTTCTACCTCTACAGTGCTTGGGCACAGGAGGACATCAAAGGCAAGGTGGGAGGAAAGGGAGCAGAAGGAACACTGATGACCCCAGGTAGAGGAACAGCTCCTCTGACAGAATGCCTATCCGACTGCTGTAATCTGCATTAGGAAATATCTTGTTCCACAAAAGTCAAGGAGACAGCGGGGTCTCATTTATGTGCTAAAATGTAAATTGGAATCACCCGTGGCTTTTTCTGCATGGATCATGAACACAAACACCCCAAAAAAGGAGGAGCTGGGCCAAACCATGCCTGCGGTTTGCCAAGCTCTTTCTGGTCTTTCATTTACTGGCTTACGTAGCTCTGGTCAGCAGCGCGTTGAAGAAGAGTTCAGCTAATGTGGAACTTTCCAGTTCACTAGCAGTAATTAGATCTGCAAGCATGAATATAAATCTAACGACCTGGGACCCAAACAGCTGCTTCTTGATGTATTTCTATTTACTGCCTCAAGAGCCCTCTTCTCTCTCTTGTAAAACTATGCATTGCACTCAGATTCCACCCTAGGATAACCCCATCGCCTTTCCATTTCACACCCCTAGAATTGACTTGGCTGGGGCTACTTCATAGTCCAAAGGATACAATCTACAGATGTCAGAAATGGCATTAATTTATCTTGTGGCAAACAGCCAGCCTGGCCAAGATTACACAGCTATTCAGCTGAATGCTTAGGGTTGGGTTTCCCCTTTCAAGTAGGCAACCAAAACGATAGTTTGCCTCAACAGAATCTAAAAAGCTCACAAGCAGAATTTCCTTTTGGATTTCCTTACAAGAAGACTAATACATTAGTTCTCAATTACATTCTGCATTTTGGCATAGCCTAACAGAGTGGGAGGACAACAAACTCCACAATGTAAATGGCTCTGGGGGAGGAATACAGCAGGCAGCAATCAGAACATGGATGTGACAGCAACTCCTTGCTTTGTTTTGAAAGCAAAAGTTTCAGTCAAAAATAATTGGAAAATGGATACTACGAGTAAGAACAGCCAGCAGGAAGAATCATAACTAGGATAAACAACCTGATACAGTCAATAGCTGGCATGTTCTGCTATTTATCTGTATAAGAATCAAGTATCGATTACCTTTAACACGCTGCACATTTTTACAGTATAGCTGCAGGTTGGGGCTTTTGTTTTTTGTTTCCAGCGCAAGAAACTCTGCAATGAAGTGGGGCACCAGCAGGTTTAGGAACAGCATCCACCCTCAGCAAGTGCTGATGATACAGAGCTGGGAGGGGTGGCTGACACGCAGGACACTGCGCTGCCATCAAGAGAGACCTGGACAGGCTGGAGAGCTGGGCAGGGAGAGACCAGATGAGATTCAACAAGAGCAAGTGTAGAGTCTGGCACCTGGGAAGGAATAACTGTTTCTATCAGTACAGGCTGGGGGATGACCTGCTGGAGAGGAGCTCTGTGGAGAAGGACTTGGGGGTGGTCCTGGTTGATGACAGGTTGGCCATGAGCCAGCAGTGTGCACTGGGGGCTAAGAGAGCCAATGGGATCCTGGGGGGCATCAGGAAGAGTGTGTCCAGCAGGTCAAAGGAGGTGATCCTCCCCCTCTATTCTGCCCTGCTCAGGCCCCACCTGGAATACTGTGTCCAGTTCTGGGCATCCTGGGATAAAAAAGACAGGGATCTCCTGGAGAGAGTCCAGAGAAGGGCTATGAAGATGATTAAGGGCCTGGAGCATCTCCCCTATGAGGACAGGCTGAGAGGGCTGGGACTGTTCAGTCTAGAGAAAAGACTAAGGGGGGACCTAATTAGTGTTTATAAATATCTTAGACATGGGATGCCAGGGGAAATGGCCAGCCCCTTTTCAGTGTCTGTGGGGACAGGACAAGGGGAAATGGTTGCAAGTTGGAGCATAGGAAGTTCCACACCAACATGGGGAAGAACTTTTTCCCAGTGAGGGTGAGGGAGCCCTGGGACAGGCTGCCCAGGGAGGGTGTGGAGTCTCCTTCTCTGGAGATATTCAAGTCTCGTCTGGACGCCGACCTGTGCAATACGAGCTGGGGAGCTGCTTTGGCAGGGGGGTTGGACCCCATGAGCTCTCGAGGTCCCTTCCAACCCCTACGAGTCTGTGATTCTTTAAGCTGTGCTCCATACAACCAGGAGTCTTATCAAACACACACATTGTAACCCCATGTGCTTTTGAAGAAAATTGAGAACAACTGTTTCTACAGAACAGCATCAGCAGACCATAGCAAAGCTGAGAAAATATGACCTTCTCTAACACCTTTAAAAATTGTTTCCAAAATGAGGAACATTATTAGATTTTACAAACTGAACTTCAAGTGACAAGCAAAAATATGTATCACGTAGTATTGGAAGCTCTTACATTTAATGTTCAAAGCAAAAGGCAGAAGGCAAGTTTTAGATTTAAGCTGAGATACGTACTTGGTTTGTGACTTTGAGCAATGCCCTGTCCTCCCTGTGCCTCTATCAGGCCAGCTGGAAAGCTTAGTAATAAATTAAGAAACACAAAAACAAAAAACAGGTCTTCAATGAGATCCAGATGCTCTATTAAAACTGCTGTTCTCCTTAAACACCTTCCAAGCCACAGCTAAATAGCAATACTCCTGACAGCTGAGTTTTGAGCACATACATGAAACTGTAGAATTGTCTTTATCTACTTTCCAACAAGTAGAAGTTGCAATACCTCTTCTGGAGTTGGAACGACATTGGGTTCTATCCATAGCAAAGGTAATGGCAACAGAACTGCACTGATGGCACCTCAATATTAAAGGATCACATACTTTATGATTCTCTGTTTATACAGTGACTTACTGTGAGGTTTACCTTGGCTAAAGCAATGTGCACGCAGAGACTGCTTCTTATTACATGAAATTCAATCTGCCCCCTGTTACCATGTCCTTTTTCTGTCTTCTAACTCCCAGGCTTTCAGAACTTTGTTTGGGGTTCTCTCATCTTTACGTGTTTAGATCATAGAACCATGAACTGGTTTAGGTTGGAAGGGACCTTAAAGATCATCCAGTTCCAACCTCCTGCCGTGGGCAGGGACACCATCATTTACCAGAGAAGGCATATTTTTATTGTATGCACATACAAAACGACAATTGGAGCTGAACCCCAGCATAGAAGAACTTATGCTTATTGAAGTATCTCAAAGTGTTTTACTCAGAGCTTTAGCTGAATAAAGTCTGATACCATAATGGATACAGAGGAGAATAAATTTGCATGAACATCTACAATACTGTTGCTTTCTGTATGTATCATTTCACTGCTACTGCAACTTCATTTTTAGTGTAATTTCTGTATCAAACACTTGCACTACACACTACCAAACACTACAGTGCATGCAGAACATGTTTCTCAGTTCTGTTGACTCACATCACCCTGTTATGAACTAAAAGCAGTGAAGAACACAACCTGGGGCTGCTTCAGAAGCCATTTCTTAGATCACAGAATCGTAGGGGTTGGAAGGGACCTCGAGAGATCATCGGGTCCAACCCCCCTGCCAAAGCAGGCTCCCTATCTCATATCACATAGATAGGCGCCCAGACGAGACTTGAATATCTCCAGAGAAGGAGACTCCACCACCTCCCTGGGCAGCCT
>VZTU01033570.1:51514-107154 GCA_013400835.1 Zapornia atra
AGAAGGGGAGGGTCACCTCCTTCGACCTGCTGGACACACTCTTCCTGATGCCCCCCAGGATCCCATTGTCTCTCTTAGCCCCCAGTGCACACTGCTGGCTCATAGCCAACCTGTCATCAACCAGGACCCCCAGGTCCTTCTCCACAGAGCTCTTCTCCAGCAGGTCATCTCCCAGCCTGTACTGATACAGTGGGTTATTCCTCCCCAGGTGCAAGACTTTACACTTGCTCTTGTTGAATGTCATTAGGTATCTCCTTGCCCAGCTCTCCAGCCTGTCCAGGTCTCTCTGGATGGCAGCGCAGTGTCCTGCGTGTCAGCCACCCCTCCCAGCTTTGTATCATCGGCGTACTTGCTGAGGGTGGATGCTGTTCCCTCATGTTAAGGAAACACCTGTGAAGCCCTTATTGTAATACTAATGAAACTGTTTCAGTTTGAATGTAATACCTACAGAGCAAGGCCTTACTACAAACAGATGAAGGGTTCCCAAACCCTTCACTAAAATGCCTCACCATATACTGGGACAACATCTGCTGTCATCCTTGAAGGTTATCTTCTTGCTTCAGTAGGAAAAAATCCTGGTAGAATATTTTTACCCCTTTTCTTTGTAAGAGTTACAGCCACAGGATAGGCCTGGAGAATGTGTTTCTCTCAGAACTTGTTCTTAAATTATCACCAGCTCTTTGCTAGGTAAGCAGAGTAACTAACACGCTCTTACTTCTTACTGCTGGAAACATCAACTTGAGGAAACCTCAAGCTCTGCACAACTGCACAAGGTAACTGGCATTGTCTTAAAAATGCCATCATTACCTCAATAGATTATCACAGCCACAGCTGAAATAACAGAACATGGTTGCTTGCCAAAGGACACTGAGACTAAAGCATGGTACAGAAGCCATTACTAAGTCACATAAGAACCAGGGGAATGAAAACTGATTTGTGCCAACTGGGTCTTAAATGAAATTGCAGTCACTGTCAGTAAGCTGAGATCTGTCAGAAGCCCCAACATCCAATTCCCAAAATTTCTGTGGGTGCTCTTCACATGTCTCCACCTACATCTACGTTTCATTGCCATCTAGTAGCTAAGAATATTTAATACATTCAACCTTTAGCCATGGGGTCTAAATAGGTTCAGGAGGGTGCTTTAATTTGCTCACTGTTTTCAGACCAGGCCCTTACCATCAGATTGCATGTGAATGCTGTAAACACCCAAGTGTTGATAGATAAAAATCACTTCATAGCCCTTTGCATCTTTCTTTGCAAGCTTGCCTGCCCCTAACCCATCCCTGGGTTAGGCAGCTGAATAGTTGTGGACAGACAATTGCCAGTTCATATGCCAAAAATCTGCCCTTTAAAAGGCAAGGCAAACTGTGAATACTGGGTTGTCAAGCTCTCACTGAAGAGAATAAAATAGGCTTGACCTCGCCCCACCCATTCATTTTGGGCAGAACTTGCCTAGAAAAGTTAGTGGTTTTGACCTTAGCTTCAAAAGCATGAAGCCAGATCATCTTGACCAGAGCCTTTGATGTCAGTGAAGTTATGCCTAATTTACCCCAGCATAACCAAAAATAGAATCTAGCCCAAGGACAAAAGTGTCTTTTAAATTACCCAGGCTAGTCCTCCCACTGTGTGCAGGTTCATAGCTGCACTACAGACAAATAGGTGATATGAGGAAAACAGCCAATCACTTCAAGTATTTAATCTTTTCCTTCTGACCACAGCACAGGAGAGATTCTCATAGTTAATCATGGGACTTTGCTTGGTGAAGGGAACTTTTCTCCCAGCCTTCTCATATGATCTCATTTAGCTGCATTCTCTTCTAATTGCACCCTTCCACAGCTAGGCAGGACTAGAGAAACCCCCTGGATGGTATATCCTATTTTCTCTGAGTCTGAAAAGTCAATGGGTGGTCCTGAAGTAAAAAAATATGAGAGAAAAAAATAAGTTGTATACATTTTCGGGCTACTTAAAATCAGGGGCCAGGCTAGAGGGACTAAGTAAGTCAAACTATTCAGGGAAAGAGATACTGTATTAGTGACAGAAAGGGTGATGATGGAGTAGGAGCAGAAGAAACCAGACCAAGTGAATAGAAAGCAAGTTCATGATTGGATTCAGCTGCCCAAATAGCTTTCCATATCTCCCTCTCCTGACCTTTAGTAAATTATAGCCCATGCTGTTCTTCCTCCCTGTGGAGCCACACTGAACGTTTACTTTCCTTTGCCTAAAAGCACAAGTTCAATACAGGAGAGCCAAATAAGCTGAAAAAAGTTCTCAGAAAGAGGCTGGCAGATTCACAATCACTAGTCACAGTATTAGGATCTCTAGGAAGCTTTATACAAGACCGCTCGGGAGCTGAACTGAGCAGCTGCACTGAGTAAATTTGTACTGTGAGAGACAGAACGTGCTGTGAAGCCTCCAGTCTCAAGCACAAAGAACACAACAGCATCCTGCTCTAATGCTGACATTAGCCCTGCATGGAGCAGACGAATTGGACTCAATGACTCCTTGAAATCCCTCCCAACAGAAATATTCAGGAAGACTACCACCACCTTTAAAATTTCAACTTTAAAAAAATCAAATAAATTTTAAAAAATCACTTAAACACAAATAAAGGAACAGAATCTCTCCAGAAATAAGTCATGCACTATTAAAAATGAGTACATGGTAATAAAACCTTTAAGTGAGTCCTAAGTGACTATTAAACACACAATAACGCACCTTCACACAGACAGCAGTGAAATTGTGTGCTAAATGCTACCTGCCACTAGAACAAAATAATTTAGCATAGATATCTTGAAATTTCATCATAAAAACAAAGGACATTTTTCCACCATACCCAGGCTGCCCTACGAAGGGCTCATTCCCACATTTCTACTGTAAGACAGGCTTAATGGAGCTGAAATGAACTTGTGGTTTAGGAAAGCGGAGTTAAATATAAAACTCTGAGAAGAGGGAAAGAAGTCTACCAAAACTTTCACTATTTTACCAGTTCATACTGGACCAGCTTTAACTTCTTATCTGGGACTAGGCCTTTCCACCCTCCTTCCTCTTGCCAGAGGCCGCAGGTCTACCACACAGGCCTGTCTGCAGTAGTTCATAAGCAAAACAGCCAAGGCCTCCCATCAGGACAGCTAACTCAGCTGCATCTCCACAGGCATGTTAACCTCATGACTGTGGAGAGACCAGCTATATAGCTGCCCTCAATTACAGACACCTGCTAGCCACCTATTAGCACCCAGCCTAAGGCTGAGCCGGAGCACTTTAGGCCTGGACTGCGAAATGGAACGAATCATCCTGGATCTAACAGTGTGAGGGTACTCTTCCCTCTTTGGAGAATTCGGAAGGAGTCATTTCAGCCAGCTGGTGTTTGTTGTACATAAAACAAAGCAGGAAATTCAGGAAATTAATAATAAACTTGCTCGCTTTCTATACCGGGATTTATCCACTAATCTCTACTTGCAACCTAAACTCTCTAAGTTGCATCAGTGACTGAGACAGCCATTGCGAAAGCCTGATAACAGAGGCTTGGAAAGCACACAGGAGATGATAAAGAAAACAAAGCAAGGTTGTGGTATCACAAAAGGTACTTTGTCTGCTCAGCTAGAAAACCAGGTTTCTTTCCAATACTACTTCCTCATTGTCTAGCGAATGTTTTGTACTACTAATTGTAAAAGTTGCAAACAGACCATGTGAGTCTATCACAATATTGTCTATCAAGCAAAGATCACCATTCATATATGCAATTCCAAGGTTCAAATAAGAGTAAGTTAGCAATGCTCTGTACAGCGCTGGAGAGCAAACAAGGTGATAGAGGTGCTGCAGCATCCCACAGAATATAAAACTCTTGCTATATGTGCAGTATCTAGGATCAAACTTTACAGCAAGACATAAAGCTGATAACATTTTATCAATGCAATGCTAAGAAACAATCCACCAAAAGCCAAAGCCATTGTACTGTCTTCCTGTAAATGTCTTCCTGAAGTTCATGCCTGCCTTGAGGCCAACAGAGATGCTGTGCTGGTGAGAACTGTTGCTACACAGTTCTGGCTGGTTGGATGGTTTGCTTTGCTGCACCAGCATGTTTAGTTCTGCTTTATCTCGCTGCCTGCTCCCCTGTACAGGTCAGTCATAGCTGTTTGTGGGATGTTTATACTCCAGTAATACATTGTAATAATAATAGCATGCTTGAATCTACATCTGCTATCTCCATAGCTGTCTGTGACAGCCGGGGAGTGATAGATTTAGCTATAATGTTTTACAGCGTTACTACTAAGCAGCACATTCGCCTCTTTGCCAACAGCGATTGCCCCGTGGTGAACACATCAGTCCTGCAGCTTCTGCAACTCACAGTATGGCAAATGTAACTGCAAACACTCACATCTGCAACTCCTGTAATGTGACTCCTGCACAAAGATGGGGTACATGCCTGAGTCTGGGAACATATGCCTTAATCTGACAGAATTCATCTGCCACAGCCAGAAAGGCCAATACTTCAGTGAGAGAGATTTCGGATATACACCCCAAGGTTCTTTCTGACATGAATCACAGAATCACAGAATCACAAGGTTGGAAAAGACCTTTGAAGAGCATCAAGTCCAACCAATCCCATTCTAAACTAAACCAGATCCCTCAGCACCTCATCTACCCGTCTGTTAAACACATCCAGGGAAGGTGACTCAACCCCCTCCCTGGGCAGCCTGTGCCAGGCCCTGACAACTCTTGCAGTAAAAAATTTTTTTCTAATGTCTAATCTGACCCTGCCCTGGCACAGCTTTGTGCCATTTCCCCTTCTCCTGTCTCCTGTCACCTGGCTGAAGAGACCATCACCCACCTCTCCACAACCTCCCTTCAGGTAGTTGTAGGTGGTGATAAGGTCTCCCCTCAGCCTCCTCTTCTCCAGGCTGAACACCCCCAGCTCCCTCAGCCGTTCCTCAGAGGATTTGCCCTCCAGCCCCTTCCCCAGCCTGGTTGCCCTTCTCTGGACTCGCTCCAGGACCTCAATGTCCTTCTTACAGTGAGGGGCACAGAACTGGACCCAGCACTCGAGGTGCGGCCTCACCAGTGCCGAGTACAGGGGCACAATCACCTCCCTAGACCTACTGTTTTTGATACAAGCCAAGATGCCATTGGCCTTCTTGGCCACCTGGGCACACTGCTGGCTCATATTCAGCTTGCAGTCACCCAACACCCCCAGGTCCTTCTCTTCCTGACAGCTCTCCAGCCAGTCTCCCCCAAGAGAAGCTACACAGAATCTAAGAACAAGCTTTTCCTATATTCTGTTTATTCAGTAGACATATCAAACTTGTTTTTTTCCATATGGTGTTTCCACTGTAATGTGTAAAGTGAGGTCATGTAGCCTTACACTTCAAACACCTTAATGTTCTTTCTTACAGTACAAGTGAAACTGGCCCTAACCAAGTAAACAAATATTTCCAGCATTGCTGCTTTCCCTATATCCTGCCCAAATGTAACGACATCACAGCAACAGTTCCAGGCACTCCGGAGATGATGGGAAAGTATAAACAGTGCTCCATCTGCAGTTCATTTGCTATCACTCTAAAAAAAAAAAGAAAAAAAAGAGCAAAACAAGCCTTTGACTGATGGTTGGTTTCCACAGTTCGGTGGCAAGAGCTTTGCAAATGAACTATTTCAGGCAAGAGCTGGTGGCAGTTATTTGATAAAAGGCAGCAGTTCTGATAACACACGGGCTTTTTTTAACGCGGGCTTTGTAAATAATAGTATTCAAGGACAAACTTGTCAGGTCAAAATTGACCCAGGTGCTGAATGTGTAAAAGCTGAGAGGTAGAGATTACGCAGGGAAGATTAATGACACTATTAACATGAATATGTGCAGCTACATAGCTTTGCACAGAGGAAGAGTTTTGTTTGGAGGCATGGTAAACAAAGTCTGGGAATGCTTTAGGGATATTTTTGTTCCTTTTGTGTACAGAGATATTTTATCTTTGAGTTATTCAAATATACTTGAGTTCCTATAAGCAAGCTTTGAAAAATACTATTATTTTTTTCATTTTACCTGATGAATTGGTTACCAGGTAACTATGATACTCTAGTATTATCCAGCTACCCTTTGCTGAAACTGAAAAATTCTCATAATAACATACACAACTGCTCCCTGTAATATATTTTTTGTGCCATGCAAACATGGCACTATTTTTTTAATTAGTACTATTACAAATGTATAAAATTGAGCTGATTCTCCTGAGGAAAAAGATCTTACAGTTTTTCAGATGTGAAGCACTAACCTGTAAAGAACACAGTTCTTGTGTCAAACAATAAGAAGACTTTAAGCAATCTCTGACTATTTTGTCACCTTGTGAAATCAGCCAAGACTCTTCTAATATCATTCCTTCACTCATTTACATCCGCTGAAGAGATGGTATCCAAGGGAGGTAGGGCCACCCAGAGAGTAGGGGCAGGAAGAGCAGTTGATCTTGTTACCCGCT
Source organism: Zapornia atra (assembly GCA_013400835.1). NCBI lineage: Eukaryota > Metazoa > Chordata > Aves > Gruiformes > Rallidae > Zapornia > Zapornia atra. The sequence goes on from VZTU01033570.1 coordinate 57,976, forward strand.
GTGCTAATTAGAGGGGTCTTTCACCTCATTTCAGTAGGACAGCTCTTAATAGACAGGGGACCATAGTTCCTACTTGTTCTTTGAAGGCTCTGGGCACTCCTGTCTGATGTTTAGCTAGCTGTCAGAGTTTTTGTCCCAATATTCAAAACCGTAAAGTTTCTGTAATCAAAGCCAGATGGTCTTCGCATTTATAGGCACTTGATGTGCAGTTGCTTAAATTCAGCACTGCAGCCAAACCTCAGTACCACTTGACCAGAGTTTCCACCTCCTCAGGGTACAGTAAACACCACCTCGGTGTCACTACGAGCCTCTGCAGTTTTGAAGTTTCACAGTGAAACTGGCTTCTGCGAAGGCAAAAAGTATTCCTTCCCCTGACTCCAACTCATCCTTCATTTGCAGCCGGTCCTGTCCCTGCCAGTACTGCTGGGTGAAATTCCGAGAGCTGCTAAGAGGTTGTAGCTCATTGTCCTGTCATTCAGTGATTTCAGTTTTGATGTTAGGCACAAGAAGCAACTTTGGAGAAAAACAGATTGTGGGAACGTGACCCAAATGTTCCTGAGTTCAATGAAAAGCTCGCCCAATCCATTCATTCACGCTATCTACTGATAGCCACTTCTTCAGTCTTCCCTGAGTCTCCAGAGGTGGATAAATAATTCATTGAAGCCTAAAAATAGTCAGTTTTGAAATCTTCTGAACAAAGGAGCCAGCCTTTTTTCCTGCTCGCTCCCTGGGTCTCATTTTGTTTAAGTGGAAGGTTTTGTGATTAAAACACTGCGTATTACCACAGCAACATCGAGCTCCCAGGCCAGCCCGGGAGGTGAGGACTGCTCCTTGCTCTCAGGCTCTCCATTTGCAACATTCCTGAATATTCATGGGCCTTACTCTCTCCAGATTAGGCTGGACTCTTCCACTAACTTTGAAGACCGGGCCATGAACTTTCTGTACTAACATTTCGCATCTGCAGAAGGGTATTTCTGTACATTACAGAATCACCAGGGAGGTGATTGTCCCTCTCTACTCTGCCCTCGTGAGGCCCCATCTGGAGTACTGTGTCCAGAGCTGGGGCCCCCAATACAAGAAAGATGTGGAACTGTTGGAGAGGGTTCAGAGGAGGCCACAAAGATGATCAGAGGGCTGGAGCACCTGCCCTACAAAGAGAGGCTGAGGGAGCTGGGCTGGGTCAGCCTGGAGAAGAGAAGGCTGTGTGGGGACCTCATTGCAGCCTGTCAGTACCTGAAGGGAGCAGAGAAACAGGAGGGGAATCAGCTTTTTAAAAGGGTAGACACTGGCAGGACAAGGGGGAATGGATTAAAACTAAAGGAGGAAAGGTGTAAATTGGATATTAGGGGGAATTTTTACAGAGAGAGTTGTGAGGGGCTGGAACAGGCTGCCCAGAGAGGGGGTGGGTGCCTCGTCCCTGGAGGTGTTCAAGGCCAGGTTGGATGGGACCCTGGGCAACCCTGTGTAGCTCCAGGCCTGAGGGTGGTGTCCCTGCCTGTGGCAGGGGGTTGGAGCTCTATGATCCTTGGGGTCCCTTCCAACCCATGCCATTCTATGATTCTGTGATTCTATGATTACAGTGGTGTGAGAAGCATCCATCCAAGTATTTCCCGGGTAGCCAGAGATGTTGAAGAAAGAAAGGGGAAGGAGGCACTACCTGTGCAAATTCACCAGGTGTGTGCAGGGGCTATTGTCCCTTTTGCCCTCACCTTAAGTCCCTGTCATGTGATGTGGCTGTAACTGCATGTTGGCATTTCACTTTTAATTGGAGCTACCTCTACTCCAGAACATTCTGGGAAGGGAAAGAGCCTGTTGGCGTTTAAAGTTCAGTGCTGCTTGGCCTTTTCTCTCTCAAGTGCCTTTCAGATCTCCTAATTGAAAGACTGACATTCTCTATTAATTCATTAAAATATTTATTGCCTAGCTGTGAACTTCTGCAAAACTCAAGTCTCTTCTCGGTCGTCATAGCCTTTCATTCCTTTTTTTGCAAGGAGCAACTGTATCTGTTTTCTATAAATCATCCATTCACACTGACAACCAGGATATAATCCCTCCTTTACAGCTGGGAACCACTTAACACAATCCCATTACACACCCCAGACATTTAGCAGGATGGATGAAGGCAGTGACACATATTAAGCTGTATGCCACGTTCCGTCTGGGTATGAAATTTCAGAATATCTGCTAAAGTGCAAAAAAGGGTATGTATAACTCCATCTGCCTCTCTTTTCCTCATAATTATTTACATGGAACCACTGGGAGACAGCATGTCATAATATTCATTCATACTTGCAAACCACAAACAAGGAGAAAGCTGAGCCAGGACTAATGCAAACAGACAGAGACAAGTACATCTGGCAATGAATAAACTGCCAGGTTTTTACTTCCTCTCCTGGAAACTTTCTTGACTCCTACCTCAGTTTATTCATTCAGAGGTGAAATGGCCTGCTTTGGTACTTGCATAACATTTTAAAGCCTTAAAGTGTACAAGAGCAAAAGTAGAGCAAATTTTAGAGCCAACAACCCATCACTCACTGCACAGACGAGTTGGGCTGAAGAAAAGAATCATATTCACAGAATCCATATATAAACCCAGTACTCATGGGGTTGAGAAGTCACACACCGTGGGTGGGAGCTGAATTCAATCCATGCCATGAATAGGCAGGTGATCCTATGCACAGGTTGCTTTGCACACTTGCAGCCCTGGCAGTGTTTTAGAAGGGAATTAGCAGGCAGTTGGCAGACATGGGGCCAGAACTGTGCTTTCCCACAAAGAATAGGAACAATGTCCAAAGAAAATGCAGGAAATCCCATTTCACCACCCAAAAATGGCACTATGCACCAACCAGCTGAAAGGAGTCCAACCAACAGAAAAATTCATGATAGGAACTGTATCACAAATCAGATCCAGTGGAGAACTTTCCCTGACTTAGGTCAACCTTGGATAAAGTCTATAGATTACAACGTATTAACACCAGCTACAAACATCAAGATTTAGTTACTCTCCCCCTCAGAAATTTATAGAGCTGCTGTCACCATGAGGGGATGGGATCCCTCATGCTTTTTACTGCTTCTCATTGCTCTTCTAATGTTTGAAGCACCCTGCACTGTAAAGAAAAAAACCACTCTGTATCCATAACAAATTGAATCTGGAAACTCCCTTTGCCTGTTGAACAGACATGGGAAATTAATATTAGAAACCTTCACTTAATTTTTTCTGTCTCCATAACATGGTAACTTGTTGTCTGTTTATTTTTAAGTACAATAAAATGCTTACTTTACTCTTTCTGAAGTTACTCAGAATGTAGTCACTCATCCTTTTTTTCTTTTAACAAAACTGCAATGGAACATCACACAAACATTCACTGGGGAGCATAAAGAATGGTCAGCAGAAATAAGGGTTTAATAGTAACATAATAGCATTTGTCATATATATCATAGATGAGGAGATACGTTCACTTATTTCTACTGACTCCTCTAATCTTAAATCTAAGTTCCAAAGAGATTTCTCAAAGAGATTTATTCCAAAAGGAATCAATTTTCTCAAAATTTGTTCAGGTATGTTTAAAAAAATACAAAAGCAGCAAAAACTGTTACAGAAATGTTAAACGAAACCAAATGTTATCTGTTTTTTAAAAGACAAAGTCCTCTGTAATTGTAATTGATTATTCCAAAATTAAATCATATACAGCAGGAACACGAAGGCTATTTGCAAGCTAAATGCTGCCAGAAAGATAAAATCTTGTTATCACCTATAACTTTCAGTGGCCTTTGTGTGGGTCTTTATATATTTTCTAATTGACAATATTTTAATATATCCTCATAGGACTTAATTTTGTAATTTTCCCTGCTGTTTCTTACTTATATAGCCTGTCTCTTTTCTAACTGAATGGACTGAGCTTTCTTACAGAAAGGATTTCCATAGGTTGGTCACAAATCCTTCAGCAGCAGCTCTATGTCTGTTCAATCAATCTGTGGTGTAAGTAAAACAGCACTTCAAGCACAGCCGACAGTTGGCTTTTGCAGACATCCTCCCCGCACACCCACTCCACCTGGAACCCCGAGTTCTTTTGCTTCCAACACACCAGCTTGTAAATAAAAAAACTGGATCACCCAAAGTTCACAAGCAAGAGTGCTTTTCTACAACCAGACCTGTGTGCATAGGCACTCAGACATAGGTAGCTCTCCCAAATTTGTAAGATTAGGATCCAGTTTTGTCAGGTGGCCTCGAATGAACTGGGTTTACCGGCAGGAAGGGGCCAAAGATAAAACAATTATATCGGGATGGTTTATATTTTTTTGGGTGAGAAAACTTATCATTTTGGCTACATTCACCCACCACTACACGAGTAAATCAAAGATTGTTTATATAAAAATCTTTGAATACTTACTGCCTAGTAATACAGGACAAGGCTAAGATGTCAGGGAAGGCAGCAGGCCTGCTGGCGGCCTACCTCTCTTCTCCCAAGACGTAGGCCCTGACAATATCCTCCTATTCCCATGAGAGAGGAAAAGTTACTCATGCTGAGAGGAACTTAATAATCACATTCTCAAAACACAGCGGCCTTGTTGATAGGGGTGCAGGCTGCCCTAAACCAAGCAGCAGTTATGGGAAGGTACTTGGGAGTAAGGGAACATGTTAAGAACCAGCCATAACAACAGGGTCACAACAGCCGGTATGCAGATGCTGTTAGGCATCAAAGGGAAACTAAGGATATTTTGCTGTATGTTTATCAGAACTCGTTACAATCACTAACCGATCAGTTTGGTGTGAACAGTGTGTGTAACCAATGAGCAGTTTTTTAGCTTGCCATGTTTGCAGTAATAAAGGTATAGAATCTGTGTGATTTCACCCAATAAATGGCTTCACCTAAAATTCCTATCAAATTGCGTGTTGCTCATTGCCGGTCGCCACACTAAGGAGGCAAAAAAAAGAGGGGAGCTATCTGATAAGTGGTGTTCATAGCTATCTGATAGGTGGTGGCTTTTCCCTGCCCAGGAAAGTTTTACAAACAACTGTTGCTTATTACTTCATGGGTTTGAAACCTCATTCCGAAATCAGTGGTTTGAAATTTGGTTTGAAGGAGTTTGGCAAATCTGCTACCTAAGTTTCAATGGTACGAAGCTAATGAAAGAGTAGGAATTGCATAGGTTATTGTAAATAAATAGTTTGATATGTCAGGAAGAATGATGAAGGGAAGTAATGAAAGAGAAGTATTCTACTGGGATTTAGGGAGTCCCATCACAGATTGGCACAGGCACAGTGAAGTTCTCCTGTTACTGACTCAAGCGAAGCTGCAAGAAGCAAAGCTGGGAACTTTAAATTTTGTGCTGAAAATGTTTTGAGAAGTTACTTTTCAGGAAGTTATCATCATGAAGAGAAACTATGTTTCCCTCTTTGCACTCTCTCATTGTGGTTTTAATATTTTGAGGTAAAACGATTCAGATTAAATCTTTTTCTTAAGATGCGTTTTCCACTAAGGGGGAAAGAGTCCAATGTCCCAAAAAGGATTTAGCACAGGCATTCAAGCTGTGCAGTTGGAAAGGGTTAGTAGCGAACTAAACACATCTTGAATGTCAACTCGTTTCCTTTGTTATGTTTCGTTGCTGTTAGGCTTGGGTAACCATCAGCAAATTGTAGCGTGTGCACACACATCCTTCTGTTTATGGAGAGTGTAATGACTCTGGAAGAGCTGATGGGTTGTGACAGAGAGCAAACACAAAACTGTATAAACAGGTTTCATTGCAATCGGTAGTCCTTAGGTAAAACTTTTGTGTAGTAACGTAGTGCCAACCTCAGTAAAGACAGGAGTTAACAAAACTGAACGTAAAGTCCAAAACAAGGATCTAATTCCATTGTAATGGATATTATACAAACCAGGGATGCAAATATTTCATCACTAATCTGGGTGTAGAAAGCTCAGGGTCTGGTCCCTGTACCCAAGGGTAAACACAAGCATTTCGTTCAGTTTTCTGCAGATCAAAAAGTCTGCTAAACTTTCCCATTATTACTTTTAAATGCTCCTAATTAATCTCAGAACGAGCTGTAGCTAAAAGGTCATGCTTTAAGTGCTTCAGACTGCAGAGATGCCGCTCCAAGGGAAAGTGTGTGTTTGTGTTGCTAGGGGAACCCGTGATGTGCTATGGCATCAGCCACGTTTTGAAACACAAGCAACGAAGCAGAAGTAGGCATTGTTTAATGAAGAACATGAAGAGATTAAATCAAGGTCTAGAAGACCAGTAGGCGTAAAAAGAGAGAGAGGCACAACTTTTAAAAGAGTATTTTAGAAGAGTGCTCTAATGTTTATTTGTATTCTTTATTTATTGAAATGATTTGAGAAAATTCAATAAATTATTGGAATTTATTGAAATTAAACTAATATTTAGTTATTTCAGAGGAAGAGTTTAGACCCAAACTATTGCCAGACATTGCTTGATGAAAAGGACTGAAGGGACTCTGAAGGCACCTCAGAAGCCTGGTGTGAAATCAGTGGAAAGGTGCTGACTGTAGCCCTTCCACGGCATTTTCTTACAAATCCAGAAATCAGGAGAAACTTTCTTCACATGATTTGCTATAAATCACATCTCCACAAAGCTGTTGATCTTCTATGCACAGTTGTGCATATTTTACAGTAATCTTGTCTGTTCTCAGGGTATAATGAAAATCTCTGTGAACTGAGCCCTACACAAAGGCTGGCTGCCTGCTGTGGATTGATACCACTGCTCTAGATCGGAATCAAAAGTGAAATTGGTCTGAAACCATTAATGCTTTTCACTGTCTGAAGGGAAAGGAAGGGCTAACGAGATATTAATAGCTTGCTGCAGGGTTTTTTTTTAAATATTGGAATTCCTTTCTGACAAGTTCTTTTTTAATAAATATAGTCAGTAAACATGCAGTGGGATTTTCCTGCCAGTCATGAATATTTCTGGGAAAAGCTTCATTGATAGGTAAATGATACTGATTTAATACATATTGCTGGTTTAGTTCTGAAAAGAAAATGCAGGGAAAGCTGATACAGCAGGAAAATTATTTGTAGATAGGCTATTGCTTAAGAATTCCCAAAACCATTACAGAAACTACACACTGTTAACTGTAAAGTCTGAAAGCATGTGAAGTGTCTCTAGAAGTACTTGATGATTTGGATGTGTTTCTCTACACTGTCTACTTAATTGTCAAGGAATCCGACCCTGAAGCACTAACAAAGTTGTGACAATTGTTATACTCTCTAAGCCAAACATCTACAGTTGGATCACCCACAGAACCCATAAAATGCAAAAATACAAATTAATTCATCATTCCTAATTCCAGAGTAACGTTTCTATGCACAGACCTCCAATCTCATAGATAAATTATTGCATTCACCATATCAAATTCTTCTGCTGAAGGTTTAGAATATTACAGATGTTGCTAGTAACATATTAAAAGGCCTAAATTGGGAATTAAAAAATAATAAAAAAGGGAAAAAATAACACTGGAAAGACTATTTAAGCTAATAATATTAATTAGTTGCACAAACTTTATGATCGATTGTCTTGAGAGTAGCATACTTGCATTAATACACAGGAACTAACATAATAATTTATCATAGGCAAGGCTGTGACTTAAGCATTTAACTCTGCTGTCACTCGTGTAACTCAATGCATCATTCAAGTATGTTTGACATGTGCTAGACACTTCCTTCAGAAGTATTATAGAAGAGGGAAGAAAATGACTTTGTTTATATCTCCTTATTCGTGACTTGTTCCAGGTAGGAATTAGCCTGAATCTCAAATTTCCCTCTCTTTCAAATAAACTGCTTGGCTTCATTTTTCTTTTAGATGCTTCAATAGCATTAGTTATAGACTATTTAAAAGTGAAGTAAGGCATATTTTAGTTGAGCTTACTATAAAGAACAGAGTATATAATCCATAAAGATTGCCATTCATGATGCTATTGTTCCAGTATTACATTACCATAATTGCATTAACTTTAACAGAACTACACCAGCATGTAACTAACTGGTGGCTGAGCCCTGGAACCAAGGAGCTTGCCATGAGCCAGTTCCCCAGCTGCTACGTGCCAGCACAGCTCTGTGGAAACCAGTGCAATTACACTAACAGCAGCCAACGATCTGTTCCAATGGATCAGGTTCTGATGCAGTTGCATCCTAGTACATACTGCTACCACTACAGGACGTATCATGAATGGCATTAAAAGCACAGCCTGAGAAGGGACAGCTGGACAGGGTAGCCTTGTGTAGAGCCAGGCCTGGAGGTTGGTGGCCCTGCCTGTGGCAGGCGGGGTTGGAACTCTATGATCCTTGGGGTCCCTTCCAACCCAGGGCATTCTATGATTCTATGATTCTATGATCCCCAACCGTGGCCAGCCACAGGTATTTAGGAGAGAAGCTCAAGAAACCACTAATGCATCACATGAGCTTTCTCTTGCAGGGTTACAGCTTTACAGGGAGCAAGGACCTCTTGAGGCAGTTTGCATCCAGCTCAACATACTTTCTGTCCACTGACAGTTCTACCCTCATGACATTTGTTGATGCTTTATGAGCCCCTTTCTGGTTTTGACTCCCACAAAACGCAGTGGCAATCAGCCCCACAACTCCTTTTTATATATTTTTAACCAGCTGTTTGATGTTTTCATTGAATTCGTGCTCATTCTTGTCACAAATAGAAAATAACTGGTGCCTTGATTTCTTAGCCCCCTAACTGTCTTTCTAATGCCCCCTCCCTCTTGAGATGCCTCTGGAGTGCCCTGTGACACAGCCACCCTCTTTTTTTTCTCATTCCAGCTGAGTACGTGTCATAATTTTGCCTCCACCCAGGGCTAAATCACCACAGTACGTAAGACTAAGGTCATACTGGCCTGGCTGCTTAGTGCTTTACCCTTTCTATAACCATCACTACATACAGGGCAAATGAAGTGGAGAGTGGTTGTAAAGCAATCCTGATTCAAAAGCATTTTATACCCAAATGCATGACATAATATATGTTTAATCACATAGGAACTGACCACCACTTGATAGAAATCTTCCTGTCTCTCATAGCATCCACAGAGCAATGCTAATTTATACCAGATGCACATCTGGCCTAGCCTGCGTGAAGAAGCCGTTGAGGTAGAAATTTAATATTTAAACTAGTACAAACCTACAGAGCTCTGTGAGAGAATTAAATTTGGGTAAAGGATTAGTTACTGTCAGGGAAGGCAGCGGGGCTGCTGGCGGCCTAGCTCTCTTCTCCCAAGATGTAGGCCCTGACAATATCCCCCTGTTCCCATGAGAAAGGAAAAGTTACTCATGCTGAGAGGTTCCTAATAATCACATTCTCAAAATACAGCAGCCTTGATGACAGGGGTACAGGCTGCCCTAAACCAAGCAGCAGTTATGGGAAGGTACTTGGGAGTAAGGGAACATGTTAAGAACCAGCCGTAACAACAGGGTCACAATAGCCGGTGTGCGGGTGCTTTTAGGCATCAAAGGGAAACTAAGGATATTGAGCTATAAGATATGCTTATCAGAACTCGTTACAATCACTAACCAATCAGTTTGGTGTGAACAGTGTGTGTAACCAATGAGCAGTTTTTTAGCTTGCCATGTTTGCAGTAATAAAGGTATAGAATCTGTGTGATTTCACCCAATAGATGGCTTCACCTAAAATCCATATCGAATTGCGTGTTGCTCATTGCTGGTCGCCACAAGTTACTACTTTGATTATCCACTGAAGGAGGCTTTTATTTTTTTCACAGAAAACTGCAAATTCTTGGAATCAACCTTTTTCTGCTGATGTCATAGTGCCCATTTCAGGACACTTGCCCTGAAAGTATTTATTATTGAAGTGACATGAGTGACATGGCTAAATATGGTGAGATAAGTGACCTAGCATCTTAGGTTCCTTCCCTGCTTTTCTACAAACCTAAACATAGCCACAGCCAGCTGGCCACATGCATGAACTATTTACAGAGAGATGAACTTTGATAGAATACAATGCCCTTAAGAAATCATAAACCCTGAAAATTGGGGAATGTGAGAATAGAAATACTGACCACTAACCACACTAGGCTTTTTATGGTCAAGGTTGTTGAAGATACTTCTGGGACCAAGGCTTCAGCTAACCAGCTTCTTAAAGAGAAATAGCATATGCATTAGTCTTTTCTCACCTCTAACTCTCCCAGTGCTCCTTCTGCTTTTTCTTCCCTTTTCTGCTTCCTTCCTCTTTTTTATCAGGATATGAGAAGAGAAAATGGGTTAGCTGGGGCTTAGAGTATTAAATTCTGTATTTATTGCAGTTTTTAAAAAGTGAGACCAGGTGACTGGTGCCCCCTTAGCTATTCTATGAGCAGGTGGGAGAGCAAATTGGTTTGGTACCAATTGTCCTGGTTTTCCTGAGAAACCCTTATTCTTCCTACCCTTAATGTAGCTTCTTTGTCTTTCCTATTGATGGGTCTGAGCAGTCACCAAGTTTAAGATCTGGCAAAGACCTGAGAAAGGTAAATAAATGTAATACTAACCCACTGTGTGTTTTTTATGAACTTTCACCTGAAATTTCAGAGATTTAATTAAACTTCTCCAATGTTGGCCATTGCCAGGAAGTGTGATGGAACAGAGAGGGATCACTTGAGTTTCTGAAGTCGTGACCTGACCTGAGGCACAGCAATATGTTATAGCACCAGGGTAGGACATGCTGTGAAGTCATTCAGAGAGCCAGAGAATATAGCAAAGGCTGTAGTGCATCTTCACCCCTATAGAACAGAATGATTATTGTATTCTCCGTATGTTATTTTCCTTGGACTAGCCTGACATTTTTTTAACATGACGCCCATTGGGTAATCAGAGCGTTTAGATACCAGCTCTAAGCAGCATTACACCTTCCCCCTCTACTCAGCCTTGGTCAGGCCCCACCTGGAGTGTTGTGTCCAGTTCTGGGCTCCCTGGTATAGAAAAGACAGGAATCTCCTGGAGAGAGTCCAGAGGAGGCTACAGAGATGATTAAGAGCCTGGAGCATCTCCCCTGTGAAGAAAGGCTGAGTGAGCTGGGACTGTTCAGCCTGGAGAAAAGAAGACTGAGAGGGGATCTCATCAATGGTTCGGGGGAAATGTCCAGCCTCTTCTCAGTGGTCTATGGGGACAGGTGAAGGGGCAATGGCCTCAAGTTGGAGCATAGGAAGTTCCACACCAATATGCAGAAGAACTTTTTCCCAGTGAGGTGAGGGAGCCCTGGGACAGGCTGCCCAGGGGGTGTGGAGTCTCCTTCTCTAAAGCTCCGTCTGGATGCCGACCTGTGCGACCTGTCCCAGGGACCCTGCTTTGGCAGGGGGGTTGGACCCCATGATCTCTGGAGGTGCCTTCCAACCCCTACAATTCTGTGATTCTGTGACTCTGCTTTCCTCTATGATGGTGTCTGAATGGCATTGTTTCTGTACCCACCTTAAGGGTACTCTGAAAAAAGCCCACATTGTGGAAGGACTGTATGGGGAAAACCAAAACACATTCACCATCAACAGGAGAGTGATAATTCTTTAGGTATATATTTCTTGGTCCATCTGTGCTATTCCCTGCCCCACAGGGAACTCTTGTGGAGTTAGCAAGAGATTTTCCAAAGCTTAGTAATGGGGTGGTCACACACTTTAAGTGTGACAAGCAAACTTGTGAGTGCTGCAAAACAGGGCAGATGCTATACAACAAACAGTTCATGCATTTCAAGAAACAACAGCATCTGGAATTTTTACAGGGATGATGAAGCACTGAAATATGAGCAGTTTGGTGCCTTGTTTAAAAGAATGGGTTTGAATCGAAGATGTTGAAGCACAGACAGGGACCTCATTCTGTAGTAATACCCATTTTTTATTCTTTTTGAATTATTATCTGTTTCTGTTCTTTTGGCTTTAATAATTTTTCTTTAAATTTTAGGTCACCAGCTAAATAATTAGGCCTAGATTTAATGAGAGAGCTCTAAGCAGGCATTCCTGTCAGCTTATCCTTCATCACCAGCTATCAGGGAGATGACTTCACAATCACAAAACACTATTTGTGGCAGTGAAAAAAAAGCCTATGCTCTTGTTTTATTTGCATCTACTATTGTCCTGGAGTTTGACTACTGGTATTGCTTTTTTAAAAGAAAATATGAGGAGTGGTATGATGGCAATACAGAGATCTGGATAAATTACTGAAATATCCCTGAAGAATGTCTTTCTTTTTGGATGCTTTGAAGAGTTATTCTGCTGGGGCTATCTCTGGCTGTTTCTTTTTGAAAGACCTCTGTATTCAAGGCATGTCCTTGAACTCTGTGGAATCATTCTGAAATTCATAAGACTAAGGCAAGATTAAGTGACAGGACCCATGCCCGACTCGCATTGGAAGTCTCTTTAGAAACAAATCCAAAACAGTTCACCTTAATACTAAAATGTCTATAACCCCAACCTGACAATTCTATATCAGAAATTATGGAATCATTCTAGGATTTCTGGCAAGCCAAGTACACAGAATATAAAGAATACAAACCAGAATTTACCTTATGGACCATTTGGTTAATTTTTCACAGTACTTTCTCATGTTTGCATGCCTCATTATTTCACATGAGGTTAAATCTGTGCCCAAGACCATAAGAGTGAGCATGAAATAATGAACCTAGGCCTTGTCAGTGGTCAGGCCCAGACAGGAAATCTATGTGAAATAATTGACATTCCCAGATGAGCTGGAGTTTTCTGCTCCATATTCTTTATTACTAGGTATTTCCAGCTAGACTGAAAGGGCCTTTGCTATTTGGTGTCAGTGTGCCCTGTAGAAGACTCTTCTGTTAAAAAAAAGCAGCAGGAAAAATAGTCTTGCTGTGGTGCACCATACATATTCCTGCTAGTGAAGACCTTGCATGTAGACACTTGTTTTGGGATAGTAAAAACCCAGGCAGCAATGTGAGGGATGAGAAAATGAGGGGAGAAAATAAAGAAGGAACATGAATTAAAAAGAAAGCAACTGTGCATGAATTATAAAGTAGAGCTATTCAGCTAGAAGGCCCTTTCCCCATAGGAGTTTTCCAATGATTACATAGCATAAGCAGTGTTAAGACCTTCATGAATGAATTTTCAGATGAAATATGGAAAGGAGACCAGATCCTCTGAGTTTGAGGGGATATTTTGTGATTTGGTGTGTGTGTATGTGTGTTAAGTGCTTGTCATCCTTTCCATGTCACTGAGACTGTCATGAAATCTTACGATTCCATACTACCATAATGAACACTAATTTACTTTCTGTATGTCTGGCAAGTTACAAAAAAAATCATAGCTTGAATTTAAATGTTGTATTTAAATTTAATAACCCTAAAACTATCAATGTTAAACCTGGGAAAGTTGTGCAATCAAAATTAGCATTGATTATTTACATAACCTCTAGAGAAACCTAGGCTTATATGATGGTACTGTTTAAAAAGAAAACTCTCCTCAAAAAAACCCCCACAGTTGCCAGGGGTACTGAGGAAATTGTCCTCCAGTTACCTGAATATAATCCAAGGACCGGTAGAGGAACATCAGAATTGAATGCGGCGCACTTAGGATAGCTGATCTTGTGCATCAGCTCACTGCTCGATTTATTCACTAATTTCAAGGCACAGATTCTTTGGAGTAGAAAATATTGTGTCCTATTGTATTATAACATTGCTATAAATCACATGTGGTTGCTTTAAAGTGAAAAAGTCTCAAATATAAACCTGGCATGAGGACTAAGCGGTATTTTGCTCTGTGTTCTACATTCAGGTAGCTATTCTATAAACACAAAGTATGCAATGTCACAGTCCTCAAAAGCAAAGGCAAGTGATCTGCTTTTCATTTTAGGGTTTCTGCATTCATATCTGGGAACTGTATACTTTCAGGAATTATGGGTTAAGTGGGAAGAGAAACAGGAGGAACTTGCCTTGGCAGTTTAAAATAGAGCTCCCTGTTTCTTTTCCACATACAGAGACTTCTCCAGTGGGAACAGCTCGCTGATACAATGAGGCCAAATGCAGCAAGATGTCATCCTACAGTGTAAAGTCAGAACAGATATAAAATGAGATAGAAAATGTAATGCTTCGGACAAACATTTTAAAAGCACATTTCCAAAACACATCTGCAAAATAGCTGGTCAGTTTGCTTTTATTCATTGCTGCCATGAGACTCGGGGTGTTATGTTTTATGGTTGCTCGATTCTATGCAGTTCCTGCAGAAGGATTTGTGAAGGTTTTTGCAAGAGCATAAGCAAAAGGCGATGTGGAAGCAGCCCCCCATCGTGGAGCTACCAGAAAAGTGCATTGAGTCCTTGCAAATGACAGCAGTGGTAAAATCTGATACATGTCCAGCAACGCTGCAAAGGAGTTAAGATTGTATATGATGTGTAAGGTATTCATGGTGAAAGATGAGTGTCATTAGCATGTATTTTTCAAAACGTAGGATCAAGTTACCAGCTTCTGAATTACACAGGAAACTACTCTTTGCACTGTCAGTTCTTGTGTCTTGGTGGAAAGGAAAAGCTGTGAAAAAGCTCCTCAGGCAGAAAGAGACATAGCAATAAGGTAACGATGTATGGAGGGACCAGCTAGCACCAAGCTTTCTGGACAAGAAAAAAGCAGAATGAGTTTCCATACAAAGAAGGAAAAACACCTAAAGAAATATCTGTTAGCAGAGAGTAAAACAGGTCGGTCAGTGCCTTCAGAAGACCTCTGTATCAGACCCTATCCCTGAGCTCCTAGTTCTGTTGGTTGCTATTTTTAATTGGAATGACAGACAAAAGTCTAGTCATATCACGAGTAGACTTCTATACACAAAAAGTATCTTCTGCATTTCCTTTTAATTTCCCCAGAATGTGTTGAATTTAGAGCTATGCAAGATGGGTGAACGAGGACGGAGTCTTGTCTTTGGAGTTTACAGTGTCCAGATTAAACTGAAGATATTTTCCAAAAGCATGTGTTATGTATTTAAGAAAATAAGTTCACCGTGGGGTGATAGAGATCAACATTTTTTTCCTGGAAGACGCTTTATTTAGTTTCCATTAAGTAATGAGCTGCTAAAGGATTTGCTGCTACAAGAATCCGAAAAAAGACACCTTAAACACACTAAAGCAAAGCATTGTCCTGTGGGACAATTCCGTAGTACAAATTGGTGCCAGTAGGCATTCCATCACCGAAATATCAACTAGAAATAGCTAAACACTGAAGATTTGTTCCAGAAACATTCTTGAGAAAATTGTTTTCCTGAAATACATAATCATGCTTATTTTTTTTACATTCCAGTGTTTTTACTGGTTTGGTAGCCTTGACAGGAGACATGAATCACAAACTTACAAGCAGACAGCATTCTGCATTCCTTTTTGTGGAAAAGTCAGGCCCTAGTGATTTCTGCAAGATAGACCAAGGGAATATGCCACATGAACATTGCTTCCTTGAGTTTCATTTGCATAAAAATGAGAAAAATAGGATACTTCTACAGTTAGTTAAGAGAAAGACATAGACAGTGAAGAATGAAATTAGTGTCAAAACCAAGTTCTTTGTTCTGTTCTTAGCTAGGTAGTAATTTGTTTCATAGAAACAATTAGTTTTAATGGAATACTCTGTGAAGTGCAAGACTAGCAACAGGAGGGAGAAGAACAGAACAGAGTCAGCTGAATTTCCTATGGAGGGAGTGTTGGTCAAGAGACCACCCAGCCCTTTTCATTCAAAAAGTTCCTCACTATATGTTCCAACAAGATAACCAACGTCAACCCACGTGGCATTTTTCAGAGTGCTCAGTGCTCACAGTTCAGTGTCTGAGCTGTTTGTTCGACTTGGTTCCTTGATACTGTTTCCTCCTCCTGACTAAATTTGTTTGAAACAAAACTCCATCATTAAATTAATCTCAATTTAGAGGCCAACATTCACTTTATGCAAACATCATGTCACAACAGGCAAATAAAACTGAGCGTAAGCATTTGCTGGAGAAACAGTGAATATTTCCTTCTAGTTTTTGTTGCAGTGCCCCTATCATACAGCCTTCTGTAAAATATACTAGCACTAAAAAACATATAATAAACAATTGACCTATAGATATCTATTTATTTAGAAACAGTTTCCGGGTGAAGATTTGAGACTTAAGACTTTGCATATGGCCTCAGTTGCATGAAAGGATTTTTTTTTTCTAGCCACACAAGAAGATCTCTCTTTAGTTTCCTCTTGTGAAAGTATATTTGGCATGATACCAAGCCATAGCTCCTTAGACATACACCTTCCTCTGAAACCAGATTGATGTGGGCCTCATTGATCTGTTGGAGAAGGTTCAGAGGAGGCCACAAAGATGATCAGAAGGCTGGAGCAGCTCCCCTACGAAGAGAGGCTGAGGGAGCTGGGCTTGTTCAGCCTGAAGAAGAGAAGGCTGCGGGGGGACCTCATTGCAGCCTGCCAGTCCCTGAAGGGAGCAGAGAAACAGGAGGGGATTCAACTTTTTAAATACAAGGGGGAATGGATTGAAGCTAAAGGAGGGAAGGTTTAGATCAGATCTTAGGGGGAAGGTTTTTTACAGAGAGAGTGGTGAGGGGCTGGAACAGGCTGCCCAGAGAGGTGGTGGATGCCCCGTCCCTGGGGGTGTTCAAGGCCAGGTTGGATGGGGCCCTGGGCAACCTTGTGTAGATCCAGGCCTGAGGTTGGTGGCCCTGCCTGTGGCAGGGGGGTTGGAGCTCTATGATCCTTGGGGTCCCTTCCAACCCAGGCCATTCTATGATTCTATGATTCATGGCAGTGTTTTTAGGCATACAGCTGTGTGTAAGGCTCCTGGGCTTTAACAGCAATCACTAGAACCCACCCCAAACATCAAAGCTCCACTTAGGCTTATCAAGACCTAAGTGGACTCCAGCCACACTGGAAGCCCACAGATTTCAGCTCATTCTAAGCAAACTGCAGTTAGTTGAAAGCTGATAGAAATAAGTCTTATGGGCTTCAGGTCTGAATTCCACTGGAATGGCCTGGCCCTTGAGACACTCACAGGGAAGGTACTAGGACTGCACGCTGACAGTCCACCTTTCCACACCAGAATGGTTTTGAAGTTATTTGGGGGGAAAAAAGCAGATTTTCATAATGATTTTCCTATGTGAGCACCAGGAAAACACCTTGGGGAGACAGTTCTACACAGATTTCAATGAGTATACAGTTGAGGATCTTCAGGATCTCTCTGTGGGACAGAAAGACAAGTATTGCAAAAGGGCTCCAAATATTACTTGTACAAAATCTGGGACCACTTCACTCCTGGGCCATGCTAAGCCCTTGTCAGCTTGTAGGATTAAACCTGATATTCATATAAGAACGACCTAGAGCTGAAATCTGTGCTTCTACTTTGAATCGGGGTAAACAACTTAATCCTCCAGAGACAAAGCTTCAACATCTGTAAAAATAGTGTTGAAAATAGTCTAAAGGGAGCACTACAGAGTGAACACTTAGAAAGAGTTCAGGGCTTCAGGAAACTAAGCCATGGAAATGAAGGGTGCTGTGACCCTTTATAGTGGAGTATTTGCATTTGGCAAGTAGAGGAGCACTTTGGCTTTTAGCCTGTTCCTTAGCATCTCTTCAGAGTCATGGATCCTTATCAAGGTCTTATTCTCTCCACTTGCATTTACTTACCATTTCCAGAGAACAGTTACTTTTATCATCCAAAAGTGGCAATTCCCTTACAAGTCAAACTTTGTTTCACTGTTATTCCATAAAATCCTAAACCCAGATACCATAGTTCTTTCCTAGCACTTTTTTCTTTCAGCGAAACAGTTCTCCACACCCTCTGCTTAGAAAAAAATAACAAGTACAGTAATAGTTCTGCTTGCAAACTACAGGACACTCTGAGTTTTACACTTCACACTTCAGCTACTGTTGTATAGAAAATACTGATGATGACAGCAATAAAAGGAAACAGCCTTTCCGAGTCGTAAACTCCTAGGTGATCTGCCTTTGTTTTCTGGAGACAAAATATGCTATGAATGTTCTAAATTAAGAATCAAAGCATTCCATATTCCTGACTACAAGCATAAATTATAAAAGTAAGCATTTATAAAATACATCAAGCCTTAGAACAACAGCAGAACATCACAGTCCATTCCACAGCCAGCTTGGGACCGGCCCGTTAACATTTTATATACAGCCAGGCATACATCTGATAAACATCCCTGCATAACAGCACTTTGCATATTAAAACAAAGATGTAAGTAACATGGGGAAAACCAAAACACCAAATGCAAACACCTGTAAATTTTCAGAAGTTTGAGATCTTAACAAAACTTGTATCCTGGATCCAAGGATTCTCACACTGATTCAGAGTTTAATGAATAGCTGGAGACTTCAGAGTGGATGATATCCAGTCACCAACTACTCAGTGTCTCTAAAACTCAAATACTAATCTGAATTTGAAGTCTGTCCCAAGTTTCTCTTTGTGCAGTAGAAATAATTTACGTTGGATTTGGTACCCATTCATTAAATTATGCAAACTTTTAAAATGTGTAGGCTAACACTAAGTGCATCAAGAGCATTCAGATCGAAAGAGTATTTCTTGATATTTTAATTTTATATGTGACAGAGGAAACAAAGCAGTATGAAATATCTCATTTTTATGTGTGCTTCCAAAGGTCACTCTGCTAACTGCATGTCAAGCCAAAATTTTCAGAATTATACCATTGAGAAATAAAGCTCTTGAGGAGATTCACAGCCTGTAATGATGCTAGTGTTTGGTGGAAAAAGTCCTGAAAAAGAAGACAGAACAGATTTGAACCCTTTGCAGAAGATTTTCTTTATCCCTGAGAAGTGGAAAATAAAAGCATGAATCTTAAATATTTAGCATTCATTAGTGTTATGCCTGTGACTACATTGCTCATTACAAGCCAGTTAGGAGAAAAGCACAAGTGTGCTTTTTTTGCACTTGAATGTGAGTGCAAAGCTGAAGAGTCAGGTTCCTTATCACAATGAATGATGCATCGACTGGATTTTCCACTGGGGTCTCTCCTAGGTCCAGCGCTGTTCACTCACTATTGACCCAAAGGGCAGATCACAGGATAGGCTTGTTAGATTTCAGGACAAATGAAGGCTAGCATAGTATGTACCTTGCAGAGAAAGAGTAGGATTCAATATGGTTGTGATAAACTGTAAATGTGAACAGAAAACTTCATATATTCAACTTGTGCAAGCACAATCACCACACTCTGGAATAACAACCTGCACAGAGACGGAGTGGGGATTCCTGAGAAGGAAGAGATTCAGACAGAACAGGGTGTAGAAGTTCTAGTTGACCACAGTCCGGAGGCGAGTTAACGGCAGGGTGCTGCTAAGGCAGACATGTCACCCTGGAATGCAGAGAGCATTCAAGTTTGCAGAGTAACCCTTTGGCTCTACTCAGCACTGACAAGGCTTTAACTGGATTATTGTGCCTAGGTCAGGACCATGCTTCAAGAAATTTATGAACCAGTCAGACAGTCCAAAAGACAGCAATAAAAATGAAAAACAGTCTATAAAATATGACTTACGATAAAATATTGGAAAAGTGGGGGTTTTAATCTAAAAGGCCAAGAGAAGACTTGGTGACAGTCTTTCAGACACGTAGAAGGGTTCTTTATGTGTTTACAGAAGTAACAGGCTAAAATTCAAGCAAGAAGGTTCAGATTACATCTCCAGAAACTTTTTAAAATGAAAGGGCCATAAACAGCAGCAGAGTTTGACTGAGGTTTTGCGTATCCCTACTGAAGATTTCAAGGCAAGGATGACAAGGGTGTCTGTTTGCAAGGGCATGTAGTGATAGAACGAGGTTTTAAAGTAGAGCAGGGCAGGTTTAGATCAGACATTAGGAAGAAGTTCTTTACTATGAGGGTGGTGCGACACTGGAACAGGTTGCCCACAGAGGTGGTGGAGGCCCCATCCCTGGAGATGTTCAAGGTCAGGCTTGATGGAGCTCTGAGCAACCTGATCTAGTTAAAGGTGCCCCTGCTTACTGCGGGGGTCGGACTGGCTGACCTATAAAGGTCCCTTCCAACCTAATGCATTCTATGATTCTATGGCTGACAAGTGCCTGTGATGAAGGACTCAATTGTTGTTGGTTGTGCGTTGGATTAGGTGATGGCATGTTCCTTCCTTCTTAATTACCCCATAGTTTCCATTCGCTCTTCATCCTGTGTAACTCTAAAGGCCATGCCATGCACCACACTGTGAATACATTTTACTTGAATGAGTCCAGCACGTGTTTTTGCTTCTCTACCTTCTACTTTCACTTTCTACTGAAGGCAAAAGACAGATTATTATCGTTCTCATTCAAACCAATTGTTTTACTGAGACACCAGCTTCTTAGAGACAATCCAGAAGCCTCAAGGCTCAAGCCTACAAGACATGAACACTATGGTACTTACTCAGAATTAACAATGAGGGGCAAGGAGAGCCAAACGCAGCTCTGCTGTTTGAGGAACTGTGTCAGTATCTGGCAGCTTGTTCAGAAGGCTCTTTGTTTTGTAGGATTGAGCCATCAATGTTATTCAGGAGACTGAGCTGTATGTATTTCATCCAGGCAGATAGAAACCAGAAAGCCACATACTGAATGCTGTCGTATCTCCAAAACATTGTTTGTTGTTTAATTTACAGCTTCAAATGATTGGCACAACTCACACTAAAAGGTCAGGAATTATGCACATGGCCACAGAAACTGAGAAAGAAATTATTTTTTTTTTTTGTATAACCAACAATGGCATTAATCCTTCTAGTGAAGAGGATTAGAAAAGCTGGAGTGTAGGGAAAAATGTGCTCATTTTTTCAAAACCAGCCCAAGGGTTATATCAAATTTCCATCCACAGCTCATTTACAAGTATTGTAGGGAGTTGGTGAAAGGCACAAGCTGTAATTACAAAGTCAAACCTGGCCAAGCCAACACGGGCATTGTTCAAGAAATCACACAAAATGACATCCCAAGCTCACAATGTGGAAAGAGGGTTTGCCAACAAGTTTAAGTTGTGAAAAATTATCTCAGTATTTTGTTTCCCTCCAATATTAACATTGTTTAAAGGAAAAAATGTCAGGCGGTTACACAGGGGCTGGCTGCAGTCCAGGGGTGGAACAGTGATGAAGAGGGCCATTAATGAAAAATGCCAAGCTCTGAGTTTCACATCATTAATATTTATAACATAGTGTGAAGAGTCTTATTTAAATGCCACTTTGTGTGTGGGTTGGGCTGGAGGAAGAGAGGGATGGTAGAGGAGGAGAATTCCAGTGTTTATGCTAAAATGTCAAGGCGCCTTGACAGGCAACAAAGCCCTTTACAGACGTGGGGTAGTAATAATTAGTGTAATGTTTGAATCCTTACACTTTATGTGACCTCTGATTTTTAATGGCATAAAATTGTAAAAATGGGACTATTCTGTCAAGCTGCCAAATGGAATGCACTTGGATGGGTATTTGGAAACCAAATATAATTTTGAACCATCATCTATTATTTTGGGCAAATTGCCTGAAGTGGACTGAACCTCCAAGATTTGTTTCGCTCCAGCCTGCTCCTCCTGTTGATTGTATCGACATTTCAGGCAGACAATATGTTTCTCTTTAACGTGGCGCTGTGGCTCCTACCAGTGCCTGCTGAAGTCCTAAAAGCAACTGACCTGGAGTGTTGTGTCCAGTTCTGGGCTCCCTGGGATAAAAAAGACAGGGATCTCCTGGAGAGAGTCCAGAGAAGAGCTACAAAGATGATGAAGGGCCTGGAGCATCTCCCCTATGAGGAAAGGCTAAGTGAGCTGGGGCTGTTCAGCCTGGAGAAAAGAAGACTAAGAGGGGACCTTATTAATGTTTATCTCAAGTATGGGATGCAGGGGGAAATGTCCAGCCCCTTTTCAGTGTCTGTGGGGACAGGACAAGGGGCAATGGCCTCAAGTTGGAGCACAGGAAGTTCAGCACAAACATGCGGAAGAGCTTGTTCCCAGTGAGGGTGAGGGAGCCCTGGGACAGGCTGCCCAGGGGGTGTGGAGTCTCCTTCTCTGGAGAGATTCCAGCCCCGTCTGGACACCGACCTGTGCGACCTGTCCCAGGGACCCTGCTTTGGCAGGAGGGGGTGGACCTGATGATCTCTGGAGGTGCCTTCCAACCCCTGTGATTCTGTGCTTTCCTCCCTTTGCAGATAGCGAGCAAGGAACAGCGCGCTGCCGGCGAGTCCTGCCCCAGGCCCTTCCCAGGTCATGGGAGGTGATCAGGCATTTCCACATCTGAGACTATTCATAAGCAATGGGGTTTGTAGGCTTCCTAGATTTAGTATTGAGGTTCTTCTCGCTGCTAGTGTGATCTCCCCTGGAATGACACCGCTCTGCACTTTGTCACATGGATGCAGCAAGTCACGTTCATGCTTTTATACAACCCACGAAACATTTGCATGACCTGTGTAGCCAGTCCTTGTCTCTCTGGTTTTCATTCCAAATTGTCTCCTTCTCTTGACATAAACAGTCTGGTTTATGTCATAACTTAATTCCTACAAACCACTGTGTTTTTACAACTTATAGTGTTATGTCAAGAAATAAATGAAGTGCACTATACACACTGCATTTTTCATGCAAGTGTCCAGCATGCGTATTGCTTACATAAAAATACAGCATTGTTTAAAAAAGAAAAGTTTAGAGGGAGCTGGAATAAGATATCCACTTTTTTTAAAAGCAGGAATTCCTTGGAGATTTTTTTTTCCAAAAGACAGTATTTCAGAGCCTACAAAGAAACATCTGCTTTTCAAGATGCAGAGAGCCATCAAGTTAAATCAAATTTACAGTTTTATGCCAAGGAATCCTCATATTTGTAGCACTAAACTAGAAAATGGAATATTGAAATTAATTGTTGAAAAATTTGTTTTAATGTGCTAATATAAACTTGGTAGCATACTCTGTTACCCGGGAAATGTATTAACTTTGAAGTTGCTATCTCCTGTTTCTGTTCAGGGGATGTCAAAGCTGAGGTTCTGCAGGAATCTAGAAACTTTCAAGGCAAGGATGAATGAAGCCCCAGGCATGTTTTCTTAAATTATGTTAGAGTTGTTCTGTAACTATATCCATGGAGAGTAGGTGGTAATATTCAGAAGTTATGAATGGGTACTTGGACTGCAGGACCAGCCCTGAAATAACAGAGAGGTTAGTTTCTCACTGACTTTAAACTGCTGAGCGATGACCTTTAGTACTGAATCTCTTACAGGGAGCTTAGATGCTTGGATGCTGTGGCAGTGGGGATCAGTACTCAGTGCTAGCTACCAGATGGTAAGGACATTAGCAGTGGGAGAAGGCACCTAAGCATCACGTCATGTGTCACAGCTTTGTTGACACTTCAGAACAGCAACCTGCTGTCCTGGTTCTGTAAGATGAATGGCAGGGGAGGAGACTTTGCAATAAGGATGATCAGTAGAAGTGTCAGGTCTTTGTGGCACAAGCCATGCACTACACAGTAACGGTGCCTGGAAGTGGCAGGGTGAAACAGGTAACCCAGACACAGCATTTTCTGGCTTTAAGATGACACATACCTACATGTGTGTTGAATATAGGTGGCAGGTTGGACAAGAAAATTTTGGAAGTCTTTTCCAACCTTAATGATTCTATGATTCTTTGTGTCATCAAATTAGTCAGAAGCCAGTCTGGAGTTACCCAATTCTCTAAGTCACCTTTTAACATAAATGATTTGCATTAACCAACAAATCAATGTAACTTTCAGTTGCATTACCTACTTACTGAGGGTTCTTAGATGTCTCTGACATTCCTTCACATTCTCTTTAGACCTGAGCAACCTAAATAAGTTACTAAAACCCAACATATGATGATTTTGGAAGGTTGCTACTTAATTTGGAACTATTATTTCACTCCATTTATCACAAATTAATTTTAGATTCACTTGCTCTTAGATTACCTCCAAAACATTTTATACACTTTGGGCCAAACCAATACTTAGGCTCACCAGATCGTCTTTCTTGATAATTTAAAAACCCAACCCAACCCAAACCAAAAAACCCCTAACCGTGGATTATTCCACGTCTCTGGAATGTGCCTTTGTGCCTTAATACAACACAAAAGAACCAGCACTTTCAGAAGCATTCACTAAAATTGTGTGCTTCCCCTTGGAGTCCCCAACTCGGATGAGAATGATCAACACCCAGACTGGCAAGCTCTAAGGGTTGTCAGCAGAAGGTGTAGAGCTCCACCGTTCCTGAAAATAAAAAGCCATTCATCTCAAACTGAGACCACAAAATCCCTGCCTGTGTTTAGTAAATGCAGGCTGCCAGAGCCCAGCTTTGCAAGGTGTGTTTCAGCCCCTTTTCAGTGTCTGTGGGGACAGGACAAGGGGCAACGGCTGCAAATTGGAGCACAGGAAGTTCCACACCAACATGGGGGAGAACTTTTCCCCAGTGAGGGTGCCAGAGCCCTGGGACAGGCTGCCCAGGGAGGCGGTGGAGTCTCCTTCTCTGGATATATTCAAGACCCATCTGGACACCTATCTGTGCAATATGAGCTGGGGAGCTGCTTTGGCAGGGGGGTTGGACCCGATGAGCTCTCGAGGACCCTTCCAACCCCTGTGATTCTGTGTTTATTTGTGCATGGCCCACAAAGAACATATCCAAATGCACGTGCAGTGTTTGCAAATCCCTTTTATAAACCTTTATGGTGGCTTCTTAAATCTGACTTTAACTTCAGCCTCATCTCGGGGCCACATTAATAAATTTTAAAAAGCTGCTTGCCATTACAAAAGAAATCTCCCTTGAAGAGAAAGAAAATGAATCTCTTTGGTAGGTCTAGGGTGGCTGTGTTCAGGATGCCCTTAGGATCCAGGCTGGCTGGAAGGCTCACCCAACACTTTCATACTGCGGCAGAATGAAGTCTGAGGGGAGGTTGTCCAGCATGTGGAACTCTTTAGTTTTTACTGAGCATTTTCTACTATTAAGATAATCTTATCTCTTCTTTAATACTTCTGCACAATGTATATATGTGTGTTTCAATAAGGTTATCATCCAGTGGGATTACTACATTCACATAATTGCAACAATGAATTTTAGACATGGTTCTTTGGCACTTGGTCCACCTCCTGAAAAGAGGGGAGGTCTTTGATTTCATGCTGAAAGAGGGTCACTGGGGAATGATCCCAAAGATTCTGAACACCAATTTCAATAGAACTGATGATCAGGACATCTCAAAAGCAAGTGTTTAGGTGCAGAGCTCAGCTAATGAGATCCCAGACTCCTAAGTGCTATGCAACTCCTGGGAGGTCCTGAGACCCTCCAGCTGCCCTGGCAGTTAATGGGATCTGAGGATGCTCAGTATTTTGCATAACCCAGCTATAAATTCATTACACTTAACCGCATAAGCTCAAGGATAAGGCAACATCTGTCATCCGATAACAGCAAACACCATCTGCTTTTCTATCACTATATTCCTACTTACTTGAACAAATGAAGCTCAAGTGACACTGGGCATTGCTTCAAAGAAAAAACAAAATGTCTTTAGACTTGTTACTTTGCCCTTTTGCACATTTTGAACAGCTATAATGAAAGGCTTTGCCTACAAAAGCTTCCGCTGGAATAATTTGCTAGTTGTGCTTTCTTTGTGTTCGTTTCAGAAACATATCATTTCTCTCCGACCAATTTGTGGAAGATCTCCAAACTAGTTATGAAATAACTTACCTCCCATTGCTCCTGACCTTAGCCAGTAGCCTATTTCTTTTTTAAAGATAATATCAAGAGGCCCTGATCTTTTCAGCTCCAGCCCTGAAGAAGAATGGCTGGTCCAGGCTTCTGCTTCTCTTTGCTGGTACTAAAACAAAGGAACTGCAAAAGCTCCACGTATCAGGCCAAAAATCTCTTCTGTCAGGCTAAACTAGACCCCTGGAACTTTGCCAACAGAAATTTGCAGTTGAGTTGGTTTGAACACTTTGTCCTCTTCATAATTCATAGTGACTTACTAATATTTTTAATGTCTGGAGGAAAGCAAAATTATACTTTACTGGCCGTGGAATCAATTTTTAACGAAGCTCAAATTATCTGATGAGGTACTTGTTCCTCTCCTGGCTTTTGAATACGGCTGTTCCTTCTGTCACTTGGTTAAGCAGAGAGAAGAGTGCCCCGGTCTAAAGCAGGAAATCGTTTTTTAAGGAAGCTTTGTGAAATCCATCATTTAACTCACTACTACAATGTATTCGAAAGGCAGTTAATCCTAACAATTGATGCTGTGCTTTCCAAATGTAGCCCTCAAGGAATTTATGTACTCAGTGCCCCAGAAGAGTACTCGGCTTAAGGAATAGCAGTAGAAAAGGATGCTCAAGTAGGCCAAATGAACCAAATATAAATACAGCTCTGAGAACTAGGAGGAAATCAGTGGGAGACTAGAACAGCTCATATAAATCTAGAGAGGCAAAAATATGTTTATTTGGAATCTTGTAATTCTAAGTAAATTTGTATCTAGTGCTTGGTTGAACTTCTCAGTCAACATTTTACAGTATTTGCCATTTTCTATACAATTTGTACATTTTATTACAATTTATAGAAACAGCATCTCTGTTTCCCGAAGAAAGTGCAGGGTCAAGTTCTGCAGGTGGGGTTTGTACATAACCTGGCCAACTATATCCATGCACACACACCCCCCTTCCAAGAATAAAGCTTTTATTTGAAATGCCTGCAAGCTCTGAGATGAAGTTACAGCTTTAAAACTGTGAGCATCTCTCAAGCCCCCAAAGCCTTCACCCACACAGCTGAATGCCACACTGCCAACTCTGTTCTCGCTGTAAAACGTAGAAGTGACCTCTAAAGTTTGAGCTTATTTATTAAATGTCTTACAGTAGCACTCAAGAACCTGAATGACATGTTCCCGCTGCACTTAGAACTGGGCAATATCTGCAGCCCGAGGCTGTCTTGTTGATTTAGATTCCTAGCTCCACAGAGACTGGAGGTAGGAGGAGAAACAACCTCCGAGAGGTGAAATGTTAGGAGCCAGCTCTACTGACTTCCAACCCAGTGCACTACGCAACGGAAGATGCTGACGTTTAAATGATGATGATAACTGCAGCAGCCTCTGAAACGACACTCACACCGTGTGTCATTCTTTGAAGCTCTCTTCGGAGTCACTAAAAGAAAGCTTTGTATCTCCTTGCAAGCTGAGAATAAGGATTTGTGAAAGTTCCCCACGAGCGCATCTGGAATAGTCTCAAATATTTCGCTGCCCCAAGGGCTAGCCTTCAACCACAGTTGCTACAATGTTGTTCTGGGTTTATCTGCAGTGCATGCTGTACTACAGCACTGACATAATTAAGCTAGTTCTGACCACACCACCTCTGCTGCTGGAAACAGGATCCTTATTAGTGCTGACATTAGCGCAAGCTTATTTATCTCACTCTCCTTCAGCTATCTTACTACTGTGCTCCTCAGAATGCCTTCTCAGCATTAAATTAAATTGTAAATTATATTGTAAATTAAATTGTTCTTCTTTTTCTGGCTATCTTTGGTTTCAGAGAAGCCTTACTTCTCAAACAAAGGGCACCATAAGGACTCGGAAAAGAAGATGTAGGGAAAAGCCACTCTACTTTTGGCTGCAAATCAATTGGATGAAAAGGTCCCTGCCATGTTCAGGCTTATAGATTACCATCTCCTTATATTTGTTGACATAATTCAAGGGTAGCTAAATCCTTAAAGCGGGTATTTCAAAATAAGCCAGGCTAGTTTAAATATTACTACGGGTAGTTTGAGGTGCCTTTTATTTGATTTTTCTCTCTAAAGGAATGGTGTTTAGCAGAAATTTCATGAATATTTGTGACATCAGCTTGTTGGGATCAGTAATCTCTGCTGAAAGAAGGGCAACTCTTGATGAGAAAGTAACATATCTGCACTGGGGGGCATTAACCTGACCAGGACTCAGCTCAGCAGCCTCACTAAAGGACTGGCTGACAGAAACAAGTCCTGCATCTGGGATGTGATACAAGTCAGGAAAGTGTCCTCAACTACAGTGCATGTAACAAGGCATATTCCCCTAAATAATTTCGGATCATTAACCATTCCATCAGTATTGAATGCTTTGGTTCAACCCACCACTTTCTTCTGTGGTGCTTTGGTTCAACCCACCACTTTCTTCTGTGGTTTACCCACCCATTTTTCAGGGGAAATCATTTGACTGTAAAGTGACTGCTGAGGACAATGAAAGCTTTGTGACAAGCAAAGGCTTAACAAGTCTTCTTTGCCACTAGGAATATGATTCTGCCCTTAGGACTCTGAAGGAGTACTAAGGTACTCTGATCCATTTTGCTCCCTGATAAGTTATGAGCAGTTTACCATCTCCTAAAGGGTAAAATCCTAGTTGACATACAAGGTGGCCACAATTTGTCCCAAGACACCATCATCTGGCAAATTGTCTGACCACTGTAGCTATTTCCTAGCTATTTTACAGCTTAATCTTTGATTAAGATTAATTGCAGATTGAAATTATTAAATAATGGCAATTACTTTATTGGCTAAAAGCTGCTGTAACCAAAGCTAAACGCTGCCTGCTCCACCTTGCCAAACAACGTGAGTACCCAGCAGCACCCTCCACTGTGCCACGTGGAGCTTTTTAAGGGGGTCTTTTCTCCTATAAAGAATTTTTTTCCCTGAAAACATTTTCTGGAGAGAATTCTAGGTTGGGGTTTTGGGTTTTTTCCTTTCAATTGCAGACAAGTTCCAAGTGACAATTTCATTCTTGCCGTGGCAAGGGGAATTTAGAGTTTCCCTAATAACCGAGCACTTCATGGCAGGGTGTGAAAGCTTTTGCTTACATATACCTGAGCTTTTCCAGTCTGCTTGGATAAAAGACTTAAGGAGTCTTTCAGGGATCACACACAATGGTATCCACTCACTGGTAGGGACTCCAGCGATGAAATGGCAGCCTCTCTTCTCCTGCTGTGTGTAACTGGTACAGACCAAGCCCCTTTCTCTCTTTCCCTGATCTCCCTTATACTCTTTTACACCAGTTATGCCAGCACATTGCCAGTGTCACCTACCGTACAGGAAACTTCAGGAGACAAAATTCTTTCCTGTAGAAGCTGTCAGTGGATGGCAGACTTTTAATTGTCCTGGCTGGAAATGTTACAGCAGGCAGTGCCATCCTTCTGACTTCAGCAACAGGAATATACCCTTCTTTGGCAGTTTGTTAATTCTGAGATGTTCTCTCAGGAAGGACAGAAGGGCAACTTTCTCCACATGCAGCCATTAACTAACACACATCCAATGACTTGTTATGTGGAAAAATTATGGTTCAAAGCCAGTGAGGAAGTTCCAGTTCCTCACTGGAACTGGATCCAGTTCCAGTGAGGAAGTGAAATGTAACCCTCAACAAAGTAGATCCCACATATTCACAGAGTACCTGCTGGGAAAATTCAGTTAGATGGCAACAGCAGGCTGGTGTTTCAAGACTACGCTCAGCGTACATATGGGATTCTGAATGTTTACTGTGAATTGACCACATCTTTCTACTCTCCTCAGTAATACTTTGATGTGATATATAGTACCTTTGATTTCTGTAAACATTTTGTAAGTGCAAAGGAAGGAAAGTTTGCAATGCCTTTGTAAATTAAAATAAGCATTTTATACCTGGCTTGCAGCTGAAGCAATCCGAGACAAAGACGACTGAATAATGAAGGTGAAATCTCATGTGAAAATATGAAGTGCTTTGGTCAGGGGCCATTTTTTAATCTATGTCTATAAATAAATTAATGATTATTATAACAAACAGTTAGAACAAACAGAATCCTAGGTTGTGACAGTGGCAGAAATGGAGATAAGGAATTCTGACCCTTTGCTCTGTCAAGCTGCTAAAAGTGGCAGAAATCGGAAGGAAGCATAACTAACCCCTTGCTTTTATATGGGAAGAGATCGTACTGCTGGAAGCCCACTCATGAAACAGAACTTGAGCCACTGAGTGTCTTTCTCAGGTTCATAGCTCCAGCTTCCCATCCATCTTTCCAGGGGGATTTTATTGCCGCTCTCTGCACCACAGCAATAGATACATTTGTGAGATGGAAATTCTTTTCCACAAAGCAGCCAATTTAAACAGCAGGGCAGGCTGAGACTGCCGTGCTCCCGGCCCGTGCTCAGCCCCCCACGTCGCATACCTCTGGCTCTGCCTGAACGTTGCCTCCCGCTCTCCCGGCAGCACAATGGCGGGCAAAGAGCAGAGTCTCGGCACAGGCTGCCCGCGCCCGCCGCGCCCTCCCTCCCTCCCACACCTGCACAGCACAGCACACTCTGTGGCTCTAAGACTGGCACGGGCAGCTGTGGAGATACAGGGTTGAAGCACTTGTGCAGAAACACCCAGCTCTACCCCTGTTATGGCCAGGCTGGCTGCACGCACACGCCTCTATCGAAGGGTAACAGCCACAAAATATCAAAGGCTGTTTTTCCTCTCCAAACTGACTGACAGTTGTTTTTTCTCAAAACATGAGCTCATCTGTGTCTTCCCAAGCCATGGGCGCGTGGAGATATCTGCGTCATCCTGAAAAAAGCCTGTGTGTTTGCTTCTAACGGGAAGCTGTGATTGCCAAGCAATCATCCTCGAGCCTCTTTGTTGTGTTCCTATTGGTACCAGTCATTTCTGAGCAAAAAATTACCTGAATCTCTTCCCCTCACCAATGTGAATCTGAGATTAGCTCACAGATTTACGGAGAATAAGGTCATTAAAGCATCAGAACACACACTCTTGAGTCCAGAGGCTATCTATATTCACTTCATTTGATCATACAGATAACCTAGATCTACACTGAGCTCTCACTCAACGTCGCCGTACTTCCCGTGTAATAGCAAAGTCCATAGAGCTGATCGGGCTCATCCAGATCTGTATTAGTCAGACTGAGGGACAACACGAAACATTCATGTGAAAACACTGGTTACAGGGGTGGGGACAGGACAAGGGGCAATGGCCTCAAGTTGGAGCATAGGAAGTTCCGCACCAATATGAAGAAGAACTTTTCCCCAGTGAGGGTGAGGGAGCCCTGGGACAGGCTGCCCAGGGGGTGTGGAGTCTCCTTCTCTGGAGATATTCCAGCCCTGTCTGGACGCCGACCTCTGTGACCTGTCCTAGGGACCCTGCTTTGGCAGGGGGGCTGGACCCGATGATCTCTGGAAGTTCCTCCAACCCCTACAATTCTGTCATTCTGTGATTTCTGTGAACTCCTGTGGCACGAAGGCAGTATAAGTGTTATTTCAGAAAAAGCTGAGTCTGGCAAAGTCTAAAGAAAAAATAGTAACAGCTTTTAAAACAAAACTACCAAGGTGAAACAAACACATTGACATCATCCAGATTTGATGCTTCCTTACAGTTCCGACAGAAATCCCACTTCAAGTGCAATCTCCCACAGAGGATTGAATATGTTTCTACTTTTCACTACATTGGTATGAATCTAGATAAATGCTAGTGAAATGAGTCACTCAAAAAGTACAGTACAAGGCAAAGTGACAACGCTGATGCTCTGCACAAAGAGTGTCTGTGCTTCTCAGATTTATTTTGTTTTGTGGTAGCAATGAGAATATGACAGTGAAGTGAACAGCAAAGGTGAATCCAGGCATCCCTGCAGCCAATTCTCATCCTAAGGCTGTGATGTTTCTATTCTCTTACTACCTTTGGCAAGGTTAATGATGGGCACGAATCACAAAAATCACAGAATCACAAGGTTGGAAAAGACCTTTGAAGAGCATCAAGTCCAACCAATCCCATCCTAAGCTAAACCAGATCCCTGAGCACCTCATCTACCCGTCTGTTAAAAACATCCAGGGAAGGTGACTCAACTCCCTCCCTGGGCAGCCTGTTCCAGGCCCTGACAACTCTTTCAGTGAAGAACTTTTCCCTAGGATCTAACCTGACCCTGACCTGGCACAGCTTGAGGACATTTACCCTTGTCCTGTCTCCTGTCCCCTGGCTGAAGAGACCATCACCCACCTCTCCACAGCCACCCTTCAGGTAGCTGTAGGTGATGATAAGGTCTCCCCTCAGCCTCCTCTTCTCCAGGCTGAACACCCCCAGCTCCCTCAGCCGCTCCTCAGAGGATTTGCCCTCCAGCCCCTTCCCCAGCCTGGCTGCCCTTCTCTGGACTCGCTCCAGGACCTCAATGTCCTTCTGATGGTGAGGAGCCCAGAATTGGACCCAGCACTCGAGGTGCGGCCTCACCAATGCCCAGTACAGGGGCACAATCACCTCCCTAGACCTGCTGGCCACGCTGTTTCTGACACAGGCCAGGATGCCATTGGCTTTCCTGGCCACCTGGGCACACTGCTGGCTCATGTTCAGCCTGCAGTCACCCAACACCCCCAGGTCCTTCTCTGCCTGACAGCTCTCCAGCCACTCTGCCTCAAGTGCTGCATGGGGTCATATCCATAGGTCATATCCTGTCATTATCACAGAAACATGAAGCAATGAGCCACTCCTTGCCCTAAGATACCTTTACATTTCCTCCTGTTTTCATCATTAGAATGAATTTCATTTATTTCAAAGCAGCTAATTAGAGAAACCAAAGCATTTTCTTTCAACTCTACAAAAAGATGTGGGGCTTCCCTGAGGAAAACCAAGACACACAATGACAACACTGTGTTGTCTTGCATTAAATTAATGTCTTGCATTAAAAATGCAAGATCTGCCATGCAGTGCAGTTTATGACTTATCCCATCCGTGGCAGGAGGGACTTTATTTTGATAATCAGGACGATAAGCCTTGGAAAAAAATCAAAATAGTTTATCAAAGTCCTTCAGATGTATTCTCAAAATGTAACAGTAGTTCTTCGTTATTCTCCTTTTTGGAGATTGCATTTGGAAGTTGCAGCTCATCCTTATCTTGTAAAAGTTTACTTACAGTCAAGGGAACTGTAGCATGAAATGTTCAAAATTAATGAGATGAGAACAAAAAGTAAACAAAATTTAAATATTTTTGCCTCTCAAGACCAAATTATCTTTTCAATCACACACTTAAAATATGATTTACACTTCCCAAAATAAGAACTTCTGGTGCAATACCTGAAAATACAGCTTTACAGGAACAGAGTATGATTGTAATAATATTGTTGTTTATCTTCAGAAGCTTCCAGATTAGTAAGTAAAATCACAAGTTTAGCCATCAAATGCAAATCTATAAAACCTTAGCTAGTAGCAATGTTACATAGTGATTTGGAGTTCATCTGAAAGAGCTGTCAATCAGGTTGAAAGAAATAATATTCCTACAGGAATAACCTTGGTGTTCATAAGGCTTCTATCTTAAGAAATCACATTACCAAGATACTAGAAAGTTAGGGGAAGGGATAGACTCTCTGGACACTACCAGCTTTTTTCTCCTAGACCTGATTACCCAGTGGGAGTCATATGAACTTTCTTTGAAGGCCTCAATTTTTGCCTCAGAATGTTACTAGCTGCAGGTATTTTGAAAACAAAACTATGTTTCCATACAAGGTTAAAAATATTCCCTTAGCCCTCTCCCACATCGGACTGCAAGAGCTGAGCATTACTATGCTATCAATACAGTCAGTGTATTTTCCAGGAACAAAATATAAACATGGAGTTAGAACACTTAATATAAGTTTGCTAAGTACTTTTGCTTCCTTTCTTGGTCATGGTTATGAGAAAGTGTTTGTTTAAATGGGGAGGAAAATGAATAGATTCCCCAGACTTCCCTCCTTTGCCAGCAAATCCAGCCCTTGCTGTACACTGCATAACATGTGGTAGAAAAGGAAAAATGAGATCCTCTTGTTAAAATACTTGTCTGTCACGAGCTCGTTTTCCTCTTTTCCTATAAATGTCCACTCAGGGCCACTTCTGTTTCCACTGACTTCTGCAGGGACATGTTTAGTCCCTAGAAACAAGGAGAAAAGACTTTGGTGTACATTCTGTGCTCTCACGTAGTGGTGTTAGTCCCCAGCATCTTTCCTATTGCTCCAACAGCGATGCTGAGGAGGACTGGGGCCCTGCCCTGGGGGTAAAAGGTCTTGAGGTTCAGTCAACCACAGCAGGATTGAGAAGGACACTACTACAACAGCCTCACGCCCAGCAGCAGCAACCAACAAGAATGGGGTTGCAGAGGAGCCAGGCATAACGAATGGGTTAAACCACAGCTGGTGGGTGAGCACACACTGAAGTAAACAGCATGTATGTGCTGGCTCAAGCTTTCTTCTTGCAATGAAATCTGCTAGTTAGCAGGAACTAAACCCAGGACCCATCTGGAGGCTGTTTGGCAGTGTGTGAGAAGTGAGAGGTTCTTTATTCCAGTCACTTCCCAGACCACGTTAACATAAGAAAGTAATTCCTGCTCTCACTATCAGCAAAACTTCAGTGATCTAAAGGAGCCAAGGGATGAGAACAGGCAGGGACTCACCCAGGACAAGGACATCTAAGTCATTGTTGAGGCAAATTAAAAGGCTCTTTGTAGAGCAAGCCATGCACCTGATCTGTGGCTAAGGACCTCAGCCCTAGCAGCGACAGATCAGTGCCTTTCACAAGCACATCAAAACTCACATGCACAAATAAAACAGAAAGGGCTTATTTCCATAATGTCTAGGATGTATTACCTTCAAGAAGGAAATTTAATGCAATGTGCCTATAGCATCCTACCAGATGCACAGAGATGGACTTTCTCCAGTCTGATAAAGACGACAGTAAGACCAGTCTATGTATTATCTTCATGTAGGGATATGAAGTTGAATTTCAAATTCAGCGGATTTGTCTCCTCTCTGTGTGTCAAACGTCTGTGAGTGATTCTGCCCAAATGCTGGGAGCTGGCTGGGAGCTACCAAGCACAAGTGAGGGCACCTGTGCTCCAGACAGCACAGCTGTATGCGCGGTGCTGCTCTCCTCCCTGCAGAGCACACAGCGTGCAGGCTGTTCGATGGGGTGAGTTAGAAGGGAGATGGAGGAGAGGCTCTCTGAGAGAGGCTGTGGCACACTTCTAAAGCATTTTTCCCTTTCACTTCCCTGCTTTTCTGCACTGCTCGTATTGCTTCGGTTATTTCACTTCTTTAATCTGATAGACATTAATAAACCAGCAAGTTCTAATCCTGGCACTGATTTTTTTCCCCTTTTTTTGGGAGGGTGTCGAGGAAGGTAATAGGCCTGCCAGCAGCCCGACTCTCCTCACAGAAGCCATAGGCCTTGCCAATATCCTTGAGTTCCGGTGAGACAGGAAACTTACTGATGCTGAGAGGTTTTTGGTAATCAGATTCTCAAAAACACGTCCGCCTTGAAGACAGGGGTACAGACAGCTCTAAACCAAGAAGGAGTAGTGGGAAGGTATTTGTGAGTAAGTGAACATGTCAAGAACCATCCGTAATAAATGGTTGACACAGCAGGTGTGCAGATACTTTTAGACATCAAAGGTAAACTAAAAATGTTTGGCTATAAGATATGCTTATCAGAACTCGTTAGAATTACTAACCAATCAGTGTGGTGTGAACAGTGTGTGTTAGCAAGTAGCAGTTTTTTAGCTTGCCACGTTTGCAGTAACAAATGTCTATAATCTGTGATTTCACTCAATAAAAGGCTTCACCTCAATTCATATTGAATTGCGTGCTGCCCATCGCCGGTCTCCCCAGGAGGGGGCATATCTTTAGGCAGCGGGTTTACAGTCTGCTGCTTTGCCAGGGTCAGGCAGCTCCGGTGACACAGCCACCTTCCTGCATTAGCACCCAAGGATCCATGTCAGAAAGTCTCTATCCTGCTTTGTAGTCAGTGAAGATCGACACGGCGTGCAGCACCACCAGCTTTCTTGTGATGCCCCTTACTGGAGAGAACACTGGTGTTGATTAGACAAATGTTTTCACCTTTAATTGCTTTTGTTAAATGGTTTCATGTCATTGTGTTGTGCTCAGCTCACTGACTAATCTGCTCTGATGAGGAATAAAATATCTGTTAGTTGGGTGGGGTTTTTTTTTCATTTTTGGAATAAAACCAGATTAATCTGAAACGAAATTGCCTGTTTTGTCAACAAGAAAGAAAGTAAATACCAAGAAAGGTTTTGCTCATCCTCTTGAAGGCCTTTTCTTCTGTGCTTACAGCTCTTTGTGTTTGAGCTTCATGAGCATTCGTGTGGGCAAAGTTGGGCTGGCACGAGCAGTACGCGGTGGGAACATCAGGCCTGTAACAGAGATTTGCTCACTCTGAATTAGATTGTTGATGAAATCAAACACATTTTGGCAGGCTCAGAGTTGCTTTTTAAAGGTCAAGACATTCAGCCAGAGAACAGAAACAACGTTATGTACAAAACACAAAAGTCTGGTCTGTGTCCCAAAGAGCCTTCCTGAGCAGCACATACCTGTGAGCAGAATACAGTGAGAGCAAAAGGACAGCGATAAACCAGGACCTCCAGCATCCATGGCCAGATAATGATGGCTCTCTGTTGCTATCAGCTCGTGTTTCTAAATCACAGAATGACTAGGTTGGAAAAGACCTTTAAGGTTATGGAGTCCAACCATAAATGCTACGAAAGGAGAGTTTTCTGAGGGAGATTTGAGTAGGAGAGGATATTGTGCTTTTGCACTAGACTGCAGTGTATTTTCAAGCACTGGTGGTGGTAAGAACGCAAACAAATACAGTGAAATGTGGTGAGAACACTAGAAAAGAACTTTGGTCTTGACCTAGAAATTTTAGTTTTAGAGGGTGATGGGCAATATGCAGAGTGATATTTCTTGAATTCCTCCCAAAAATAGAGATGCAAATGAAGTTTAAGCTATCTTCCAGCCTGAAAGAGGAGAGACTTTTGTTCTGGGAGCATCAGAATAAATCCAGCTGAGCTTTTTCTATTTGTCCTTTTGACTGACAGATTTTTGATTGAATTATCCAAACACTGCAGACAGCAAAGAACCTGCACAGGAGAGATGTCGCTCTGACACCTACCCTGGACCGTACAGAGTCACAGCTGAAGCTCCAGCTGGCAGGCTGTGAAGCTCTCTGCTGTGAGGGCACTGTCCTCTCCTGAGATGTTCAGTGACATCATGACTCTCAAAGAGGCTGTAAAAACTGTGTCTCTTCTCATTGGGGCACTTCTTATTGAGATGTTCATCCTATTTTGTTATCTTTATTTTTCCACCAGATTTGCTTGACGTTGGCTAAGTGGATCTGAAGGATCCTGGAGTTAAAAGAACTGACAGATATGCAAAGACACAGATAACCACATAAACAGAAAGATGTTTCACTCTGTTAATAATAACTTGTAGTAAGAGCTTCAGAAATTATATTGTGTTACTATTCATGAGCATAGATCTTCAGAAACAGCAAGATTCCTTGAAGGAAGGGGCGGGGGGGGAAGATAGAAGCTTTGTTTTTGAATGAGGAAGGTTGTTTCAACCTGAAGCTTTCCTCCTGAGATATAACATGACCAAATTGTCCTAATGCTTTGAGCCACTCTCAATGAAACAAAACCTGAATCTTCAGGGACCACTGCAGGGAGTCAGGACTGTCAGCAAATGAAAACAATTGTACTATGCGTGTCTCGGCTCAATGCTCAGCGGGGTTGTATCTGTGCTAAAATCTACATCCTACAAGCCTTTGTGGTTGGAAAGCACTGGGGAGAACTTGCAACATTCATTTCAACTTTACTGACTAGTTTAAGAACAACTTAAATTTCTTCATTGTCTTCCCTTATTAGTAGCTATAATCATTACAGAATTCCAATTTCTGATCTCATATATGTATCTACACACATACATATGAGAGATACATACACACACACATGCATATCTCCTATTTGTTACACATTTTCCACTCTAAATATCCATAGCATAGCAAGCAATAGAATTACAAGAACACAGCTCTGGCAACATTTGTTTTTCCTAGTACTAATATTAAGCTCCAGGCATCAGTTAAACTATCAACCTGTAGAAAATGAACATTTTTTGACCTTGCTAAAACTTCAAAACCACAAAGATGATTGATTTGTTTGGGTTTTTTTCCTTTTTGAAAGTTTTCCTTCCATACAACTCTATTCCCTTATCTGCTCAAACTACTTCTAAGTAGCAAAACAAGGTTTTGTTTTTATTCACAGAGAGAGATCAGGAAACTAAGTCAGCCACGAAGCCACTAAAGGGAACAGCTTGATTTATCTCCTATTAACTAACAAAAGGATTTAGCCTAAGAGAGCAATGCTGGAAGGATGAATCAATCCATGTCCACAAGACACTTGAACTTGATTGACAGAAGACAACAATTTATCAAAGGAACTATTCTTGTCAATTATCTGTAACACTTTGGGTTTCCTTTACATTGAAGGAACATGCAGTGGTAAAAGTTTCCTGACTTATCCTGGGTTTTCAGGACCTGAAGGGGGAAGAGACATGATTCAGGGGGGCTTGCAGTAGCCGTTTTCCTGGAAATACAGAATCCAACCCTGCTGATACAAATTTAGCCACCAGTGATTCTTCCTCACAACATTCATGAAGTCATCTGTCAAAGATCAAAACGATTTTGGCAGCCATACTCAAAAGGTATGCACTGCAAGTTCAGACCAGGCAGGATGAATGAAGCAGAAGTCTGTATGAATGTATCGAAGTCCCGCACCACCATATGCCTCTGCATATGCATTTATCTGTTAACATCACTGCACTGGCAGTGCTTGCTGTACGCTCCAGGTAGCACAAAAGTCTGGTAAAAAAACAGAAAGTCCCTCTTCTAGAGCACTAACAAAGGGAAAAGGAAAACAAAACGACAGACAAAGGCCATGACCTATGCAAACCCCCTGCCTTTCAGTCCATTTTGTACCTCTGTCAAGCAGACTGGCATGGAAAGGAGGAAAATAGCAGGGGACCTGTATGTGCTCAGTGCTGGAAGGATTGAGAGGCCAGGCTGTGGGCTGCAAGCACCCAGCTGCCCTTGCAGGCTAGCCCATGCTGTGTCATGTTTCATTTCCCCAAGGGTGCTCAGATTATTATTACCATCATTAGTATTATTCGAGCTGTGAGAACGCCACACAAACTTCTGTTTCCACATAACCATTTTAGTTGGGAAATAAATAAAATGAAAATTAATTCAATAAACTCTAATAAAAATTAAATGGTTTTTTTTTTACTTCAGATTTCTAAGAAAGAGACCAGACTTTGCAGCCGGAAGGCAGGAATGCCAGGCGCAGCCGGTAGCTCCAAGGAGTTTCAGGCCCATCAAGAGGCGCCTTAGTATTGTTGTTCTGAACTAGAAGATTTAGCAAAATTATGTGCTTGTTTCTGTACTTATATATGGCACTGCTGCTATATTTTAAATCCCAAGGCATCTAACCGACCACTTAAAGACATGAACAGAGCCACCTACATCCATACTGGTGTCCCACTGAGGCACTGAATCCCTGCCATACTCGAGAACTGCCTGTTGCCACGCTCCCTCAGAGTACCCCAATGAACTTGGCCCCACTCATGGTGAGCCAGCCACCAGTTTTTGGGGCTGAGGGGTCGAGTGCCTCCTTCCCCCTGAGCCTGGTGAGGTATGTGCTGTTTGCAGATGCTCACATTGCCCATTTGGTAGCAAAGACACCAAAGCAGTTCAGCCACACTTGAGAATCAGGCATTGTCGCTTCCAGCCGGCATTGTGCTGTTGAATTAACTCTTTCTGTCTCTCCTAGAACCTGGTATAAGATGCCAGAGCAGCTGTGTAACCTCCATGGTTATAGAAAGCACACATAGACTAAAAAATGGGCTCCCCAGAGTTTTTAAAGATTAAATGCAATACACAAACCAAGTGACTCATCTGATGCGATTTTAGCTACGACAGAAACTTCTTCTATAGCCTAAGTCAAATCACATAATCCTTCTACTTTGTTAGAGTCATCTGTAGTACGATGAGCCTTGAGAAAAGAAGACTGTGAGGGGATCTGATCAATGTTTAGAAATATCTGAAGTATGGGACACAAGGGGAAATGGCCAGCCCCTTTTCAGTGTCTGTGGGGACAGGACAAGGGGCAATGGCCTCAAGTTGGAGCACAGGAAGTTCAGCACAAACATGCGGAAGAGCTTGTTCCCAGTGAGGGTGAGGGAGCCCTGGGACAGGCTGCCCAGGGGGTGTGGAGTCTCCTTCTCTGGAGATATTCCAGCCCCGTCTGGACACCGACCTGTGCGACCTGTCCTAGGGAGCCTGCTCTGGCAGGGGGGTTGGACTCAATGATCTCTGGAGGTGCCTTCCAACCCCAACAATTCTGTGATAGGACCAGTGACAACTATTGCTGTCCTCACTGATCTAATGGGGGAACACTGATTAATAGAAAAGCTTTTAAGACATGAAAGTGGTATTTGAGCCCCAACAAAAATTGTTTTCCTTTGTCATTTGTATTGGTCTTACAGCAGCACATGAAGTACCACCTATGCTAAAGGGTGGAGAATCACATGGCCATGGACAGCCCCTGCCTCGAAACCTAACGGCATGCAACCTGCCAGCGATGAAATGTGAGTAGCAATTTCAGAAACGGAGCACCAAGTGAGAAGAGATATGTAGCTGTGACAGTCTGACATGGTAGCTCTCGGATCATTCACTATTTTCCTGAGAAATACAGCTTCAGTTCTTCAGGAATGCAGAGTGGTGCTGTCCCCAGGCTATTTGATGGGCGAGTCTAAAGATCCATTTCACTGATATGCTCTAATAGTTTTCTTATTTTATTTACCAGGCAGAAACTAGTTACCTAGTATCAAAAGGTTTCGAAGGCTCCAGGTCCTCAGGTCAGCCAAAGCTTAAAAACCCAAAGAAACAAGGCAGCAGGAACACCCCCTGTAAGGAACAGTCTCTCCATCAGATTGCAGCTGATTTAGTATCAGTAATGGTTTGCTGTGAATACACTCATTCAGACTCCCTTGGCTGAACAAATGTCTACACCACAGATGTCTCGAGGGACAGGCATGAAAACTGAAGGAGAAAAGGGAAGGATCCTGAGTATACCATACCCCTCTGAAAAAACATCAAATGGGATCCAGAAATAGACACACACTCATCTATGGCAACCTCTTCTCAATCTGACTGTTCTCATACATTTTGTTCTTGAGTATAATTAAAATGCCATACAAGACCAGATAGCATCCCGCAGCACTGCAGTTAGCCTGACTTAAAAACTCATCTCTTACACATTTCCTTAGCTTGTTCAGAGCAGTAAGGATGTTGCGGTTGTTATCTCTAGGTTATCTGATATGATAGAACATTGATACATGTTATACAGAAGTAACCAATCTGTTCACCTGATTTACTGCTCATTTTTTGTTGATCTTCCACAATCGCAGATTAACGCTTTACTTACGTGTGCTGCCAGAATCACAGAGTCACAGAGCTGCAGGGGTGGGAAGGGACCTCCAGAGACCATCAAGTCCAGCCCCCCTGCCAAAGCAGGGTCCCTGGGACAGGTCGCGAAGGGAGGTGTCCAGATGGGGCTGGAATCTCTCCAGGGAAGGAGACTCCGCACCCCCTGTGCAGCCTGTCCCAGGGCTCCCTCACCCTCACCGGGGAAAAGTTCTTCCCCATGTTGGTGCGGAACTTCCCGTGCTCCAACTTGAGGCCATTGCCCCTTGCCCTGTCCCCACAGACAATATGCCTGTGCATTCCTAAAATGCCCTGAAACCAGTTATTATACCCGCTGCATAATACTTCAGTGATACATTCTGTATTTACTGGTAGGCTCTGCACTGGACTGGGTGAAAACCTCCGTTCCCCATGCGCTTCCTTCAATTAAAAAACCACGTGAATGCTTGATGAGGTACCTACCCAAGCAAGAGATGAATTTGTGGTAACAGCTTCCAGGACAAAAAAGTCCTGACTCCAGATGTGGTCTTTAGAAAGTGTAAGCAACGGTTTTCAGTCATAATTATTTTCCCAGACCCAGTGATGTATATAGAATACAAATGATGTTTGTTTTCATGATCAAATCGGATCCCAGCCTTACTAAAGTATGTTTCCTCCTAATGGGTCAAAAAGAGTTAATTTATTCAGTTAAGTACAGTGCAAGCTGGGTCAAAGGAACACCTCACCTTTCCAAAATGTCTTCCACGTAGAATAAGAAGAAGTGTTCAACAATTTAATTACTTTGGGGTCTGGAACAGACCAAGTTTTCTAGTATTCTAAGCAAACAGTAAGAGAGTATAATTTTAGATTGATCAAATGCTTTAAAACATTGGCACCTAGCCAGACACATTGCTTTTCTCTGTATATAGTGACTACGTAGTGATACACATTGTCTGGGCACCTTAGACAGTCTACAGTAGATGCTCCACAGAGTTCCCAGGGCAATGACTAAACAGCAGGTTTACTCATTATGGTAAGACAGAAGGCAACGAAATTAACTGCATATACTCTTTTGTGAGTGTTATATCCCGGGTTATGAAGCTTTCACAGGGATATTATCAACCAGTACCAGAAAGATTAACCAGCTCTCTGTCACTAAAGTATTCCTCATGTGATCTATTGAAGCAGAAATCCGTGCAATTACTACAAAGGTTCCAAAACATCGGGAAGTCATATAATACCTGTTTAACAGATATTGACACTAAACCTCAGTGAGATAACATTAAAGAGGACCAAACTATGAAAAGTCTGCCTTGAAATCCCACACGAGCTCCTGAAGACAGAGGAGAAGCGAGCATTGTTCCATTATTTAATAAGGAAATTGCGGATCATTTTGCCTGACATCAATGTCAGGAAAACTGATGGAAAGGCTGGTACAGGAAGCAATCAGTGTACAATTAAAGGATGATAGTACAATTAACGCCGGTCAACACAGAAAATTAGTTTTGTCAGAAAAAAACCTCTGAAACTTCCTTATTTCCCCATGAGATTATGAATTAGTTTGATACAGGAAACTTCCGGAAGATTTCTATGGGGCTTTGGCTCACAACTTGACAGCATTTTTTGTGAAATCCCCACACTGATGTATAACATCAGTTCAGCCCATACTAAACGGGCCCACACTGTGACGAATGATCTGAACAAAAATATAACATTATCCCTGGGAAAAGGTGCTAATTATGAAAAGTACCAGGGTGACGGTTACCAGGATGTCAGGGAAGGCAGCAGGCCTGCTAACGGCCTGGCTCTCTACACCCAAGATTTAGGCCCTGACAATATTCTTCTGTTCCCATGAGACAGGAAAAGTTACTCATGCTGAGGGGATCCTAATAATCACATTCCCAAAACACAGCGGCCTTGATGACAGGGGTACAGGCTGCCCTAAACCAAGAAGCAGTTATGGGAAGGTACTTGGGAGTAAGGGAACATGTTAAGAACCAGCCATAACAACAGGGTCACAACAGCCGGTGTGCGGGTGCTTTTAGGCATCAAAGGGAAACTAAGGATATTGAGCTATAAGATATGTTTATCAGAACTCGTTACAATCACTAACCAGTCAGTGGGGTGTGAACAGTGTGTGTAACCAATGAGCAGTTTTTTAGCTTGCCACGTTTGCAGTAATAAAGGTATAGAATCTGTGTGATTTCACCCAATAGATGGCTTCACCTAAAATCCGTATCGAATTGCATGTTGCTCATCGCCAGTCACCACACCGGGAAGGGTAGGCCACTGATGGAGACCAGCCAAGATTGCTTAGTAAGGCCTGGACTGTATTTTAACACAGAGGAGACAAAGCGGTTCGTTAAAAGAACAAAGAGAATGGGGCTCATGTCCAAGGTGGAAAATGATTTTGTGAAAAGCAGTGGCTCTGAAAAGAAAGAAGCAGCAATAGCAGACCCAAGCAGACACACATCCTCAAAGGATAGTGTCATTCTTACTGTACACGAAGGGGCACTGCTGGGAGGAGTTGTTTGTGCTGTTACCCCTCTCTCTGGTTTCAGAGCCATCACTACTGGTGTGCTGAAACAACCACCTTCAGAAAACCGAGGACTTTACCAAGACAAATGACTCTTAGTAAGCTGGGAAGATTGTGAACCTTTAGAAGCTTCAGTTGTTGGGTTAATATGTGAAACGTTTAATTGAGAATTATGGTCATGGAGATGGAAATGGAAGAGTATATGGCTTCCTAATCTGTCAGAAAAAAACATTATGGGGTCCATACATGCTGCTGAAGACAGATAAATGCAAAGGAGAAGTAGCAGAACATTCAGCAGCAAGGAAAACCGTGTGAACAACATAGCGAGGATATGTTGGGTCCAAATCCCTATATAAAAACAACAGCCTTTCTAAAACCCTGCATCAATGCTGAATTTCTGGGTGAGGTATCATGGCCTTTTATTAGGAAAACATGAGCAGCTCATCGTAAGACTGCTGTGTTTCAAACTGCTGTGGACTGACTCCTTGTTTTGCCCCTGGGTGTGCTCCCCCCACGTTTCACTTCTGGCACGGTACCTTACACAAACACTCATGGCAGAGAACATGAAGCTGCACGTTCTGCTGCCCACGGTGCCGATGCTGGTTCAAGCCTCAGCAGATTTTGATACGTACCCTGCTCTCTTCTGCAGATACAGGATTTATCTGCTGCACAGCCTCCGGTGAAGCAGCACTGTATTTAGGAAACATGAACTACAGAGAAGACTAGCATAGAGCTGCCTGGTGGTGGGAAAGATGCCGTTAGCTGCTGGACACTGCAGGAACTCTTTATAACTGTCAGAGAATGCAGAAAGAGATTGAAGCTGTGAATTGGATCAGATTCTGGATCCATTGACATGGGTGAAAGGTATTGTAGTACTCCAGAAGAGTCACAGGGTTCTCCTCCTCAGACATGCTTAAGTAGCCCATGACAATCCTAAACAGTGTGGCCCAAAGTGCAAGGATATGTACTTGGAAAAGCACTGGACTAGGCTTTTATTTATATAGTTCATCACTGTCTCGTTTTCCCAACAACAACTCCCAATTAGGAAAAAAAGGCCCTTGTGATTTGACTTCATAATTAT
Source organism: Zapornia atra (assembly GCA_013400835.1). NCBI lineage: Eukaryota > Metazoa > Chordata > Aves > Gruiformes > Rallidae > Zapornia > Zapornia atra. The sequence continues at coordinate 102,754 of VZTU01033570.1, forward strand.
CTGTAAGTCTACGAACAAAAACAATACTTCAATTGAAGATCAAAATTACTAGTAAAAGTACTAATAAAAGCACCAGCTAATTGAAAAATTACGAATTGGTCAGTAAAAGCTCATTAAAAATAAGCTACGTATCATGTAAATAAAGCAAGGATTTGTTATGCATTTGAGAAGGACCTGGAATGAAATCAGGCCTCCACAAGCTTCCTACTTACCTACCACTTCCTATTTCAACTCTGCCAAACAGGCACAGAATCCAAAAGAACCTCAATAAATTGGAGAAACGGATTGCAAGCATGGGATAGAATTAAAAAGGTTCAAGAGGAAGAGAACACAGGTAGGCTGGAGTGAGGAGGTGCACAGGCCACACATAGAAAGGGAACGGAGAGTACAATTGGTCACCATAAGTCAATGATACCAGGCTATGGCCAAGCAGGCAGCTCCAAGGGTGACTCTATAAGCAGGAATTTAGTATGCAAACTATCCCTCACATTCCGGTTAGCACTGATAGGTGTTCGGCTGCATCACTTGATTCCAGCTTGGGGAGATGCTGCAGGAATGGCAGATACAACCTGGGAAACATCCAGAGTAGAAATGAATGATCTGAGGGCTGGAAGACATGATGTTCAAGGAAGAATTGAAAGACATGGTGCTCCTTGGCTTAAAGGAGAGAAGGCTAAGAAAGAGAGAGACTGTAACCCTCTCCAAACTTATCCTGAGACTGCCAATAAGAGTAGAACAGGTTAAAAACTGAGCATACAGCTCAGCTGGCATATTCAATGCTAGCATGTTAAATTCCAAATTTTCCAGGAGATAGAGAGGATTTTCCAGACAGGTATCTGTGCATTGCAAACAACTTGGAGAAGCCGATGCCTTCCTGAGGTTAACAGTCACTCCGCATGCTACTTTGATTGACGCAAGTGCTCGATTGCATTCAAATCAAAATAGGAGGAAGCTGCTATTTTCCATGGCTTCCTGTAGGACGTATGCAGCGCTACCCCTGAGGAGAAAGCAGGTTATGCAATGAGCCAGCAGCTCTGCATAACTGTGTTTATTTGGGAAGCGTTTCCAGTAATTATTTGGAAAGGGCTGAGAGAACAATCCGATAAGGCATTCTTGTGATTTAGTATTTTCATCAGTAAAGTAACAATTAGATTTTAAATTAATTGGATTTCGGTTGCTATTTCGCTCTCTTTATGCGACTTAAATAATGGAGGGGAAACGGAAACTTGCTTTACTATTATTAGGATTCTACCACTGCGTGTGTGTTCACATGTGTGTGTGTGTGTAAGCGCTGGCTAATAAAGCAGCAGAATAGTTTCCTCTACTTTATCATATTCTACCCTCACTGGCAATATAGCACAGCCCTAAGGTTGTTTTAGGAGCCAAAATGGACCAACTGTTTTCCAGATTTAAGGGATGGTAAAAAGACAGCCAATTCCCACTTCTTAGCAAAGCTAAATGTGGCTCCAATTCATCTAATGAGTAAGTCAGACAAATAAGTCAACTATGGTGACATTTGAAACTTTATTTTCTCCTCTTTTAAAGGGAAATTATATAGAAAGAAATTACTTTCAAATTAGTTTAAATAAATACAGAGTTCTTTGAGTATAAAATGTCACACAAATTCTTCTTCTCTGATTACATACCTCCATATTTGTTCTTAATATTTATCACAAGTTGGCAGCATTTCTAATTTATGTGCCCTGGACTTAGAACACCCCCCCCACCCCTTTCTTTACCTCCTTACATGATGGTATTTGCAAGATGTACAAGTGAAAGACTTCACCTAAAAAGCTTTTCCATCAAGCAGGCTTGCTCTAGGATGGCCTACTGCTGGAAAAGTATCCTGGCTTCTATACTGAGCTCACATACTGCTCCGCCACAAGCAGCTTTTAAACTCGAACCGGACATATTTATTTCTATATCATTACTACAGATCCCTTGCAGGCTACTGCACATCAGTTCTTTTAGGAGGTCTGGAAACGAACTGGAAAGCTGGGTGTGAGCTAAGATACACGGAGCTTTTTCAGAGCACTTTGGAAGCCAAAACTATGGAAGACTTTTTCCACTTTTACCATTCAGCTCTTCGTTATGCTTGGCCTGCATCCCCTCCTGTCACCTTAAAAATGAAAACGGCATGTTCATTATTATTCATGGAAATTCATCGGGTAGGGGAAAGCATCCCTTCTTTTCCCCCCACTGTTACATTTTTATTTCTTTTGGGAAAGACCGTGCTGTTCTTTGCTTGCCTAGCAATCTTTTGAACTGCTGCTTTGCCATTGAATTTACAGGAAGATAATAATTTGCATTTGGCTCCACTGATTCTTATCTGCAGGCTAAATAATGGCACTGCTGTCAACCAGGAGCAAAGCACAGGGTGCTGCTGCACCGGCCAACTTCCCCCTCCTTGGGTATACCGCTGTGCCCAGCCTGGGCAGCCGTCTACAGTAGAAGCAGCTTCACCCAAGGATCCCAGTACCTTGTAGCACAGGGATGCTGTTTGCTTCTCTGCTAGCCTTGTACTTTAATATTACATGTTTACAGTGCTCAGTACAGTGTCTGTTCTTGACTGGGGCTTACTGGATGTTACTACAGTATAAATGCTTATTTCTATTAGTGCTACTCCTAATTATATAAAATGAGATGCTATGTATTGCAGCTGACATAATTTCATTGGCCATTACCTTGTTATTCTCCTATGAGACAGAGAGAAAATCCTATCTTACTTTTTAAATACCAGTAATTAAATTATACATCTGTATCTATCCTTTTGTAAACAAATTTTTTCTGCCTCTTTACAGAAAAGATCTTTCCATGTGTTTGGTCATTCCTGGTTTTCCTGTTTAGATCACCTCTGGTAATTCTGCAGTTGCTTTTTGAAGCGGGCTGAGCAGTACTCTGACCAATATGCCATATGAGACCATCCAGGGAATGGCATTTCAGCCATTTATAAAAATCTGCATTTTATATTTGTATGATTTATATTTGTTATACTTAAGCACTCTGGCACAGCGTTATTTTTTAAAAGCTTTGCCTAGCTTAGAAACTTTTATTGCCATGTCTACTGTAGCCTCAAACCCCTTCTCTTGAAATGGAATGGTTAATTTAGAAACCCATGAGTTACATGACAGGTTTATTCTCTTTTTTTGGCAACATACCATACTTTCCAGGTTTTGACACTGAACATTGACTTCATCTGCTGCCATGTTGCCTGTTTATGTGGTAATTCTGCATTGCCCTGATGAAAGATTCCCCTTTGCCTCCAAGAGCGGCTTGACTCCCGGAGCACGTCTTAACTGGTTTATATTTTATCTTCGCATTTGCTCCTTGGCCACCACGTATATTTCTCCCAAGATTCCTTCTATAAGAGAGTAATGTTCATGTAAACCTTCCCTCTCTGTGTGCCTCACATCGCACACAAACTCTTCCAGCCAAAAGCCACATGTGTTCAAGTAAGTATCAGGCGCAGATGTGACACAAAGACACCAAAAACTCTTCCCCGAGCCCATGGACAGGGTCTTAATCTCTGCTGTGAAGTTCCTTCTGCTGCCCCTTCTCAGACTGCAGAATCCCACCTCTCTGTAAGTTGGGACTTAATAAGCACAGCAGAAAAAACAATTGCTAAGGTGTGCAGGGATGTCTGTTCTACCTGAATCATGCTGCTGCCTTGCATACACAAAAAGGGGCTTAAGGGTAGCAGAAGACATTTTCTATGATACATCTCAAGATGCTATATATTCCTTCCCCAGAAACATACTGCTGTTTGTTATTAGCATCTCACCTTTGAAGATAGTGCACGTGATGACACAGGAAACCGTACGCACGCACCATACTTTGTGCAAGATCTGCTGTGAATGGGGGTTATAAGTTCTTATAAATGCCTGTGTGTGAATGGATCAGTATGGAACTACCAGACGTGCAAGTGAAGCTCTGCATTACCCAAAATTTCAACCTTACCCACCTAATATTAGAGAAGGTAGGAGTTATGAGTCTGGAGCATCTTCAAAGCTAGGCTGTGCTTATTAAATGCCTAAAACGGATCGAAAAAGCCTCTCTGTAGGCATGAAGGATGGGAAAGCCAGGGCTTTAGCACTCATATCCGAGCTGAGGTCTATCGAAGATCACATATGTACACCCAACAGCGAAATACTCCAAAGCGACACCCGACTTTCCATGTTCTTTAAGCAGGCCGAAACAGGCCACGCTTTGAAGAGAAAATCCACCGTCAGGTGGGGGCGGGGGAGAGAACCCCCTCCCTCTACCGGTCTCCGGGGGAACAATTCGCTTTTTCATGGCTTTCCTTTTTTTTCCCCGGCCCCCGGGAACTACCTGGGACAAGGCTCCAGGTCAGCCTCGGCGCAGAAGAGCCGCCAGCCCCGGGCCGCGCACACGAACGCCTCC